>DWME01010175.1:0-10397 GCA_018244795.1 Parelbella ahira ahira
GTCGGCGTAATGTGTCGAAACATTGAAGGTATCGGCGCGTAACTGAGGCCGGGAGTCGACCGCAGGTGGACGAGCCCAGCTCCCTGAACCAGTTTATAATTAAGAACACATTTAAATTCATTAAAAATCATTAAGAACTTTCCACGATGCGCCGAGACACTACGAGTACTAACGACACACGAGAGGGCACATGAGTTCCCATTATTAAACAGTTTACGTAAAACATACTGCTTAATACAAATGTAGTTTTGTTTTCAGACACACATTAAAATAATCAATAACTTAATAAATCAACTTCACACGAATGTTTATTTGTATCCACTAAACAGTTTTACGGTCGTTTCGCACGCAGTAGCTAAGTACAAAACTATTTTTTATCATTTATGCTAGGAATTTGTAAATTACCCAGATTAGTTTGTATGAAATGAACGAACATTTAACCGACGTACCTACTAGGTATATACGTCTAATCCTAGACATTATAATTTGATCTCGATGGGAGATATAATCGTATTTTAAATTAATGAGACAAAGAATTTTACAAGCAAAAAACCGTTTAAAAAATTTTCGTTCTTTATTTCAACTCAATTTATGTAATTATCAGCTAAAAGTAAAACGCAATTTTTATACAATCTTCCTATAATTTTATACTATGGGTTTGGATAGAATAATGCTTTTATTTCTATGTCGTCGGTTGAACTCTAACAATTCAAAAACACGTAGACAAGCGTTAGTTTATCGAACACTTCCCGTGTTTGTTCCGGCAAAGCCTCCAAATACGCGTCGCTCGCCGATACACCGAAATGTACTTAGCCGCAGACCTGCCTCTGCTTACCTCACTACTAAACATACACTGCTTTACCATATGTTGCTCAATTTTTCGTTCCACTAGAGATGTTTACGAAATTACTTTCGAGTTTACGAACTTAGCGAATGTTATCGCATACTTGAGCTTCGACAACTGTCACAAACAAATCACTAGAGCCTGTTCTACTGACGCTTAAGCGAATTAAATTTATAGTCTATCTTCGCGAAGAACATTCAATGTACAATATTTATCATTAATATGCCAAGTACATATTATTTTGAACGTCCTTATAATGACTGCATCCACTAACATTGCTCTTAAAAGCATCGATTAACATCTGACGCATGATTTATTTGCGCTTGATGTATCTCTAAGTGTCAGGGTCTCAGTCCGCCTTGTTCATCACGGCTGGTGCCAAGGTGACTATTTTGTTGACACTTGGTACTCTAAGGCTACGTTCTGTTCTGCACAGAAAGAGCCCAGCCGCCGCTGGAGGCAATGAGACAACTGACGCGGTAGGTCGTTCGGTTATTATTCGCTAAGGAACATTAGCCTGCATTAACCTTTCATTTCAAATTTCACGATTCACAGTTATCTCAATGAAGGTTGCGTCACCGCCGCACGCGCCCCATAATGTACCCATATACCTACTAGTTTAAGCGTAGCCCGAAGCCTTTAGTTAGATGAAGTTCCTTGCTATGTGATACAATAAGACAAAACAATATCAAAAGGTAAGTTCTAAAATTTGTCTATTTTCGTTCTTGAGTCTAGAAATGGTTATAAACATTTACAATATTAAAACGAAAAGATTACAGGGATTTCCAAAACGAAACTTTCATAATTCAATTTGATTTTTTTTTCAATTCAAAGGATTTTAATCTTTACAGTGTACATTTAACATTTACATTGCGGTTTTCATTTAAATTACCTACTATTAAATCAAATAGTATATACATCTACATATACATCAGGAGCTGGAACATCGTATATGAATTAGTATGATATACCGAATATAAATAACGGAAAGAAGTTAAAAACCTATTGCTCCACGAAATATTATTAGAGTAATACAATATTTATCGTTGACTAATATGAAGTTGGCCTGCGTACGCGCGTGGAGGCGTTGCATGAATGGCGAGCTTTACTTGCTTGTATTTTGTATTCATCACTCAATACAATATTCTTTCCTCCTTTGTCTCAGCATCGTTTTGTCCGTGATCCCCTGAACTGCCCCGAACGTTTTAAGTGTCTATAAGCATAAAGGAGCTTGTATGTATCGTTAAGCCAACTAAACAATTATTACCACGCAACTCGACTATTTTCGTAAACATTCAAGTATATGAGTTTCTATTTTAATGTTCAGAGAAACCATTTCGGACTTTACGCTGAAATTACCTCACTAAAATGCAGTTAAAGTGTGACATTTCGGACACTAATTAGGGTTATAAGCAGTAAACGTAAGGCTGATGGCAGGAAGTGAGAGGCATGGATGGTGCAGTGAAACAATACCGTCGTATTGGCAAATAATGCGTCGCTGCGCGCGCGGGGGCGGCGCATGAATGGCCGGCTGATTCACTGCGGCTCATTCATAGCTGACTGCGCGTGCACATCTCGCTTCCCATCTACATTCAACGCTGATATACTTAAATCATTGGAATTAAAATGTTTGCATGGAGCTCAGTGTACCTACTGTGCTTTCTTCGAAGTCTGATACTTGTAGAACGGGCGTTACACAATCGCACATAGCTCTGCGCTCACGGGATGCAGTAACCGATTTTAATGTTATTTAATCCATTGTTGGATGAGAAATATTACTTGTATATTGCAATGCATTTCTCGTACAGTAGAATCTCCTTTGAACGAAATCGATCACTTATGCATAAAACCGAGGCAAGGATTTCCTCATATTTTATCGTTACGATACGTATAAACGATCCTGCGGTCAGTCTGCAACCTCAATACAATCGGCTTTACTTGGAGGCAAAAGGTTATGAGATTTCAACCCATAGATTCGCTGATAGCATTTAACTGGACGGGTAATTGTTTGGTGAACGGGCTATTTATTTTCATATAATGGCTTCGAATTCACATTACCTTAGGAAAGTTACTGTTACGACGCTCGATGAAGTGCTATTGAAGTCTCAGCAAATAAAAATTGAACGAGTCGCTTGCTCCGTACCATTGTGTATATCTGATGTGTAGTTTGAAAAACAGCAACTAAACCATTGGATCTTTGTGGTCCAAATAATATGCAGTGTTGATCTTTAGTTTTTAAACTGGCAGAACAACTGTTAAGCGATGCGGAACGATAAATTCTTTGTTCGTTACGGTCGCCTATAAACAACTGCGTCCAAATAAGTGTACAACAATATTGTAGGCCATATCGGTACGTAATGTTTCAGCGATAAATGCAAGTTGTACGAGATAGCTAATCGGACAGTGGACGACGTATTTGCAACTGGCGATTTGCATGAGCGACAATCACAGGTTGCACAAGTGGAAAATATTGCTCAGAAGTTAACCTAAAATGGTCTGTTGTATAAAAGGAGGGAAGTATGTAGATAAGCGACAGGAGAAGAATAAATAGAACAGAGAGCCATTCCAATATGTCTCCAGTTTAAAGAAGCGATAAGGGCGCTGGCCGGGCGCTCATCCAGATCTTTCGGAATGTAAACAAGATGCGATTAGATCTGCGGCGGATAATCTCGACTTATTTATTAACACCTGCTGTAAAACTAATCTTCATATTTAATTAAGTCTCATATTTAATAGAGCTAGTACATTACTCCGCACGACCAATATAAATGGAGTCTATTAAAGTTAATGTGATATTGATTCGCGGAGGATCAGAGAGATCAATTTGTAGGCTTAGTACCATATGCTTACTAGTATCACGTAAACTTTTGACGCAGCCAACATTAATAAATATAACTTACTTATTGATGTTGTCATTTATCCAAATAAACGAAACTTGCAATCCTAATAAGCAATAAACTTAAGTGTAAAGTTCAGATTTCCGCTTATATTATGAAAAATGTTAGCAGTTTCGCATAAAGTGCAAATGACAGCGCACAGTAGGGCTGTATGGTGCAGTTAATTGCAATATTGTCATGCAACCCCGATAGTGTTCGAGGATATCGGACGGAGGATTACCCGTAGAAATTACTTGCAATACATGTACAGTTGTGAAGTAAAACGTTCTGGTGAAGACTCTAATCGGAGTTCATTCAGTGAAAAACACTGGTCTCAAACTTACGTAACCAACGAGTCTCGTAATGGACAGCCAGTCTGTATTCAATTACAACCAAAATAAATAAAACAACAAATGTATTCTCATTGTAGACGCATCTACAGCGGTAATAAATAGTGGTAGGTACCATATCATATACATATGAAATTCTCTTTCTTTATGTCTGCATACACAGTTTTACACACTTCTTACCTCAGCACTTTATGGTGGTTGTAATGAATTGGATGAAGGTTTTTTTTCATTAGATCTTACTATAGCCATGTTTTACCACGCGAGTGGGAAACGCCTGCAGAATTCTACTCTCTTACACACAGTCGGTAATTTTAGGAAGATAACAGATTCAATCTCATAATCATTATTAGTTCTTACTAATTGTTCATGTGTCGCCAATGATACCTATACTTCTTATATCTCTTGTGAGAACGATAGTTTCTACACATTACCCAAGTCAAACCTCGAAATCGCAGCTATTAAGAGAGTGTGCCGCAGCCTCAAGCCGACATATTATTAAAATTCTCATGCCAAGTTCACATCTTTATTTGGTCACGATCGTGACAGCGAAGGCTACCGGCGTTATAACGTTTCATAGTTGCCGGCGCCATCAGCGTCAGGTTCACTCGACGACTCTCCGACACAGCTGTTTAAAGTGCTGCTCTCGCTGCATCGCTTTATATTATAATGGTCCATCTGTTAGAAAATATGGAAGTGAGCAGCTCTATAAAGAAGGCAGTGGCGCGAGATGCTTATCGCCTAACTAGCTGTCGCGAGCTCGCGACGCGTTCCGTCGTACCCGCAATCTCTATTGCGGTTGGCTTTTTACACTTTGTATGTATATATGCTGCAATGAAGCTTACGACGCAGCTTGCTGCTCCTGCTAATTTACCTCGTAATGTATAAAAAACAAAGGAATGTTAATTTCTTGCGTCATACGTATAACAATATATGTCCGTGTTGTTCGTATGTATATATGTAGTTCAACAAAAACAGTTAAAAAAACAGTCGCTGGCACATACAGTTATTGAGATCGTTTAAAAGCATATAAGCAGTTTTATGTAACACAAATTATTATAAAACGTGCATTGCGTGCACCCACGCGCTCTTTTGAATTTGTGAATGGATCATGGACAAGATCCACGGGCTGAGGCTGCGCGCTGCTTGCAACAGCGCACGCCCACGTGCGCGGCGCCTGGAGGTCGCCAACTTTCATTCATATGCCTAGCAAACTGTTTGACAAAGCAAAAATCATACCCGCTGTCTAACGAGACCAACAGAAAAATGTTAATGATGTTTATAAACATAATTACAGTACCACTTCTACCGTGTTTACTCACAACCATGTTAAACGCACTAATGATTTCGGTGAAATGCTATCTGCCTCATTTGCGATACACTTAAAGAGCGGATTAAGTGAAGCAGACCGCATGCCCATATTCAATTACAACAAAACTGCATAGTTTATCCAATTTGATATTGGCCCATAAGATTATATTTTTATTTGTAATCCAAAAAAAAACCGTTAAAATCAATTAGTGGGTCTATGAAGATGTGGGAAAATAACGATAAACAGTTATGGAAAAATGTTCATTCATAAAACAGTAGCAGCACAATTGAGTTAGCAAACTCTCTCGATAACCTTTTAGGCTTAATGATCAAGACAAACTTGCGCACAAAACAGACGCCTGAGAACTACGACTGTTACTGGCCCACTTTGCGAACTTTCCGATTAGTTTAATCCACTTCGGGCGTTTACCGCGCTCATTAATACCGCCCGTTCTAATGAGTTGAGACGACGATAGAAAACCTACGATTTCTCTATTATTCTGTGAAATATCTGACCGCCGAACTTTACATTATTATGTAACAAGTGAAGCAATGAAATGAAAACGTGTGAAATGGTATGTTTTAGTACGTGTACCGACACCTCTTCGTGGCGCTTCAGCCACTCTCCGATATCTTTACCAACGTATACAAATATAATGTATGTTTTTAATAGATATAGGTACTAACGCTACTACGTTATACTATTTTATCTTTCAATTTAACGAGATCATGTTCTTTTCAATGGCAAATGGGTGTAGTACTAAGGAAACATTAACTAAAGTGAACACTACAGAACTACTTAACTCGATATTTAAAAATGTCGATAGGCCGAGTGGCGCGAGCTGCGATTTAATTATATGAGCCACAATGTATAGAGCCGCCATCTATTAAACCGTTTCAATCATCCAACCCGACGACTGCGGCCGGTGATGGCGTCCAAAATATTCCCGTCGTTCATTGACACGTGCCAAACCTGTTTTCGGGCAAGTTTTTCTGAATGGCCGCTTCCTTTGTAAGAGTAAACATATTCAAATGTTGCGATTAATTCATAGCTCGATAGTACCTCGCTTTTATGAATGGGATCTGGCGGCGCTGTGTGCGCGGCGCGCTCCATGTCGCAATACACGTTCACATGCACGCGGCGAGATTTGCATACTCGCTGGAGCGCGCCACGTGCTGCCTGCCTTCATGTCGGCCACAGTTACCTCTTCAATATTCGAGAAGTTAATTTCAAATGTAAATGGCATTTGAAAGTCAATTTTTAAATACCTGGGATCGGTCACCGTTATGAAACGTCTATGTATTTTTTAATAGCCGCGTGGCGAGCAAACACGACGATGATACCTACCCGCTACAGCGAAATCTATTGTCAGCTAATTAGTGGCCGCGCGCCGTCGCCAGTGCCGGAGCCCCCAGTGTCGGCCAGTGACGTACTAAGCCGCACACGACAGGATAACATTTTGCTCTCACTCGCAGAGCACAAGAACATCTTGTTAGCGTGATTTATAGAGGATATGAAAATATACATCTAATCATTTGAATGCGCAATACCATTAATAACTATCTGAGCGCGTCCTCGTTCATAGTGCGCTGCTAATAAACACGTCCGAGGTCTGCTTCACGTATATCACACGTGGGCTGTGAACGGAACAAAAATGTTTAATATGTAATATTGACGCTACATGATTGCAAAAAAGGATCAATTAAGTAAACTTTAATATTCATGAATTTTTATTCAAATGTAGAATATTATATGAGCCATTTATTATTTTACTGTCAACAGGTAATTTGATAGCTGCGTTATACTATATATATATTGTAGTATATCAAATTAGTATTGAAAATGTGTTAGAATAATAATATAACTTAGAAAGTAAAATCTTTAAAGTATACATAATAAATGGATCTGATAAATATTTTGAAACAAAATTCAGTTGACATCTTATTTTACAACCACATATAGGTAGATAGGTATACAATACTAATGTCATTGTAATCATAGAATGAAGACCTGTTGATAACCATCAAACTTAGAAACAATGAATATCATATTTTTTTAATAGACGTCACCGGGAAATTGTGCGAAAATTCACGTACTTAATTTTTTTTTTTGTATATTTTAGATTTAAATTCCTCTTTATTCGATAAATTAAATTTTATTTGCAACTATCTATCCTAACAAAGGAGAACGACAGTTTGATCGTATTTACCACGTAGGTCGGGATAAAGTATGTACACACACTCGAGATACCCGGTGCCCACTTAGCTGGATGCCTGGATCACGTCTACTATACTCATGTAGATAGTCATTTGGCCTAACTAGTGCTATCATATAGTTTTACAGCGTGCCTCATAATCCGTGTAAACGAATAGAATGGCCAATCAGCGCTCGTGTGGTCATTAATTCATGCGGCGGCCGCGGCGCCGGCGCGGGCTCGCCGAGCAGCCCGCCAAATACATATATTATGCAGCAAATAAAACTTTACTTTCAAATCGAATGCAGTATTTTGAGTGATCAGACTTAAATCAAAACATTCAATAGATTTTTACAAATTTCGATTATCTAACTTCTAATATATGTATCATTCGCGGCGCCTGTTGCACGAGCTTTAAGAGCCGAATTAAATTTCATTTTAGCTATGTAGACATGCGCGGCAGACATACTGTTCTGAAAGTTATCGTTTTTGATCTAACTGTCAAAATGTCAATTAAGTTTCTCGTTTACAAGATCTTTTTATCAAAATACTTATAAATGTTCAAAAAGTGAAATGAAACACGGTATACTCATATACAAAGAATATAAATATCTTATTTGTAAAATATAAATATCTTATTTGCGTCTCAATAACTTATATTTTCATTGGACCTAAAATAGAAATGAGCAGTCGTCAAATGCCACGTTGAGAGTGTGTGATAGAACTGTAGATAGAAGCTCATTGTAAACAGTGCGCGGCGCGGGCGGCTCGCGCCACGAGGGCCCTCGGCTGAGCAACGCGCCAGTCATTTCCGGCGCCGCGACCAGATGCTGGCTCCGTGACCGCGTGCGGAAACAAATTATGTCACAAACAAGTCTTATACATACATAACTATACTCTAACTTCACCTCTACATATACATACATGGTATATTTCACCTAAATATACATAGTTCCTGAAATTTTAGGCATATCCAACTCTCATGTTGATTTCAGAATTAAGTACAGATTTCAATTAGCAATTTGCACTTATATTATTCTAACAGGAATGATCTAATGCTATTTTGATTAATCAAATAATTTGTAATTATATGAAGGGAAGATCTGTAATCTGTTATGGTATTGCTTTTTTTGGAAACCGAACGATTTTTTTTATACACGAGTATCGTATTTTATACACGAGTAAATAAATTGTTATAAAGTTTATTGGTTAACTACCTCGTCTGTCGAGTGGTTGCAAGTGCGATTACCGATCGGGAGGTCCTTGGTTCAAATCCCGGATTGCGTACTATTGGACTTTTCTTATTTAGAATTACTAATAATCACTCGGAGTCTGGGTCTGTGCCCGGAGTATGGCAATAGGCTCACCACCTATTCCATTGGACTTAAACGTAACTGGTGAAACTTGGGGGTATTCTACACTCCTCTGCCTACCCTTTGACGATTACAGACGTGATGTTATCTTTTTTTTATGAAGTCAATTTCTCATCGAAATAGACATCGACAGAATTACCCAAATCGAGCACTTGTTAATTACACTGTTTGCTTTAGATTGGAATTGAACCTCCGTCTCAATACTGTCTATAATCACTGAACCAACATGTAATGAAAAGGTAGAATTAACGTTCGTGATATGTGAAAAATTCAATTCCTTTTTCAACTGAATGATTTCGAACCGAAGTGGATTTTATTACAAAGTAAACGAAAAACATATTAAAACTCGATCAGAGCGACATCTGTCGACCCCTTGTTCTTTTTCTCTTCTTTGCTTTACATATTGAGTATATGAGTTATTTTGCTCTATAAATAAAAAAAAATTAATCGCTCAATTACATGCGATTACACCTATGGGATTCCAACAAATCTAGACAAAACAAATATATTGTGTGAAAGTACCCTAAGTGCGACTTCGCTCGGAAGGTGTAGGCCCTCGCGCACGCGCACCTGGGGCTGCACACACTCTGCTACATAAGCAGATAAACCCTTACATGTTGATCTTTTACTTTTATACCTCTGTAGAGACTGTTTCCGAACCATTTAAACCTACGGTGCAAAGTAAGTATAGCATCCCGGCGCCCGTCTGTGGGTCGGCACTGGTAGGTATCGGAGAGGAATCACTGCTAATTTATAATCGTCACTTTCATAAACACTGAGTCACGCAGCAACACAGCAAGGCTGAGCGCGTGTTGGCGGGCTCGGAGCTGATGTAATAGGCAGCATTACGCAACTTCTCTCATCCTCCGTTAGTTACCTGTGAGTTATTGTGGCGCCTACTTATGTAACTAATGTAATAATCTCAATGTTTATATGTATCTGTTCGGATACAGATACATATTAACTATAAGAATATTTCTAGCCGTTGACTTAACTGAACATAGTAAATACTACCACAGGCAACCATCAGTCAGACTGATGGAATCCAGTTTTTAATATTACCATTATCATTATGTTCGTCAGTGGCCGCATGGTAATGTTTACAAATTACTATTGTACGATACCTACTTATACGCTTACTTAAATACAACTGTTTTCGTTTCGTCAGTCGAAAGTAAACCAATTGTATCTATCTATCTACTAAACGACGTATTTCAATTCCGTCGTCAACACTCAAGTTAAACCCAAATTAACAAAATAACAATTATTCACAATCGCCGTACGTACATAGGCACTATATACCTCTAACGCTATTTAATCATCTGTATATATAAAAGAAAGTCGTGATATTTACACTATTTATAACTCTAGAACGGCTGAATCGATTTGCCTGAAAATTGGTGGGGAGGTAGCTTAGAACCAGGAAACGAACATGGGATACTTTTTATATC
>DWME01010176.1:0-10396 GCA_018244795.1 Parelbella ahira ahira
AGTGGAATGCATGAGCATTCACCACCTCCCTCCCGCACGGAGGGTAGCCCTTTCACTGTCTGGGCGCAAAAAAAAAAAATTTTTTAATACAGAACCAATTTACATACAGTCCGCTGGTTTTATTCATTCGAGTGACCTATGGATAGGGTTTTTTAGTACGTTCATGGTCCTTCGAGCCGAATTTTCGGGCAATTTGGTGATTTTTGAGAGCACAGTGGTGTGGTCACACTACTGAATCCGTACTCGCAGTGGATCGCTGCGATACAAGGAGTCCGGGGAGGAAGAGGAGGAGCTACGCGAGTGACTACGTGGACCTCAGGAAGAACCCGGACGTGACGTCAGGGAGTGCGAAGAAGACAACAGTACTGTACTGAGCGGGAAGCTCGTACGTCACACAATACAAATCTGAGCGGAGACCAGTCCATTTGTGAGTGAGTGAAAAGGTGTAACTGTGAGTAATTTTGACTTTATTTAGTAGGCGAAATTTACCTTTATTGCAAGGCAGTTCAGAACTCGAAATTTTACTATGTAATTTACTAACATAATTTTAACTTAGAGAATTTACTAACATTAGTTTTAGGACTTAGAATTATAAGCGTAAAAATGAAAGTACGGGGAATCCATGCCGGTTTTCGAACAGAAATTAGAGTTGTAATTCTTTCGGAATTTGTTATCTTTTCACTTCTGCTATTGTCAACACTTGCAATTTTGTGGATTTGTATTTAATCGTATTTTATAACTTAAACCCCTTGTAACATTTCTGTAACAAACTATGAAAGATCCTACAAATTCATACAGATCATACTTATTCCCTTTTAACTCATTGTATCTTCATTGTTACAAACTATACTAAGGAAATAATACACCATGTCACACAGACATGGCGTTACTAGTATGAAATTGAAAGTAACATTTCTGTAACATTGATTAGCTGAACAAAAGACAATTAAAAAAAGATGAAAGAAAAGAAAGAAAAGAAAAAGAAGATAATGAAGTCTGTTATGAACATGAGTTAATTAATCTGCCAGATAAACAGCAAAACACTAATCTGTATAATATTACTATGACAAACGAGTCCTTAATAAGAATTCAAATGCCAAATGAGATACAGATTACGAAAACTGTGGAGAACAAAAACGCCCCGATAGAGCAGCACCAAGATAATATTAAGAAAAGTAAGGACGAATATCAGAATAAAGACACTATGTACTTAAAGTTAATAGAACCAAATACTGATCAGTTATACCCAATGATTGAACCACTACTAGATGATGACAATGATATATTGCGAAAATCTTTGGAACAAGATGTTGGGGATAAAGAAGCTTCAACTTCAAAACCGATTGAACCAATACCAGATGATGACATTGGTATACTGAGAAAATCTTTGGAACAAGACGTTGGGAATAAAGAAGCTTCAACTTCAAAACCAACAAAAAAAAGCAAACGCCCAGTCAATAAAAGTTATGTTGATTTTCTTTCTGAAGACGAAGATTTTTTTTGGGATTCCACGTCATGGAAGGAAACAGATGACGACTCCTCTTCTAGTGAACATGAAAAGCCTAAAAAGAAAAAGAAGAAGAAAGTCGCTGAAGAAGGAAAAGTAGGAGAGAAAGGGCTAAGAAAAAAAAAAACAAAACAGAAGAAAAGAGCGAAAAGAATCAAAAAATAAAGGGAAAAGCTACGTAAAAAAAGATGGCGTGATTGTAAAAGAAAAAGAGTTACAATCAAACCCTTGTATTGGGAAAAATTGTGGTCATAAGTGTGATGAAGTCAGTGAAGAAAAAAGACAAGCTTTGTTCACCTATTTTTGGAATTTAACTTCACAGAGAAAAAAAGAGTGGTTAGTCGCCATGTCTTCCAAAAAGGATATTAAAAGAAAGCGTTCAAAAGATTCAAGCTATAGACAACAAACTTTTAACTACTTCATAAATGATGGAGAGGGAAGACGTCAAGTATGCCAAAAGTTTATAATAAACACACTGAATATTACGCAGAGGTATGTATATTATACTTTGACAACAACTACAGCACAAGGCATTGCTAAAGATGACGCTAGAGGTAAAACGGTACCTTTCAACAAAACTCCTAATTTAGTTAAAGAATCAGCCAAGGACTTTATCAAAGCTTTACCTGCGCTTCCTTCGCATTATTGTCGTAAAAATACTACTAGATTATATCTGTCTACTGAATATAAAAATTTAAAGAATCTCTACAGAATATATAAAGAAGATTGGATAAGTAAAGGTCTTGACGTGGTAAATGAAAATCTATTCCGGGATATATTTAACAAAGATTTTAATATCGGGTTTCATACACCGAAGAAGGATAAGTGCCTAAAATGTTTGAAATTTGAAGGGTAAAATATCGAAACCGTCCCCGAATTAAAAGAACACTTAATAGAGAAAAAAGCGTCGAAAACAGTTTTGAATTCCACCGCGAACTAGGTAAAGAAAACACCTCAATCCTCTGCGCATCGTTCGACTTGCAGAAGGTGCCTAATACACCGCACGGGAAAAGCATGCTTTTATTTTATTCCAGGAAATATGCCGTATATAATCTCTGTTTCTACGAAAGTGTAACAAGGAACGGATTTTGTTATGTATGGGGGGAAACAGAGGGCAAGAGGGGAGGAAATGAAGTCGCAACCATACTCCAGAAATATATTGAAAATGTCGATTCTCGTGGATCTATAAAACATCTGATTTTGTACTCTGATAGCTGTCCCGGACAAAACCGGAACAAGATTGTTTTAGCTGCTTTGCATAACGCCCTGTTGCAATCAAAAAACATCGAAACGCTGCAAATCAATTATCTCCTTCCAGGACATACAGAGATGACTGTAGATAGTGTTCATTCTACAATTGAAAACAGTATCCGTAACAACATTGTTTGGGATCCTTCACAATGGTTGACGATTTGTCAGCTTGTAAGAAAAGTGCCTAAATCATACAACGTGGAGCCTCTTACGCATGACGATTTTAAAGATTTTGACAATTTATCTGATAAATATTTCAAAAGTAACCTAGCTGGCAAAATAAATAAAATTCGTACAGCAACTTTCAAAAAAACTTCACCAACCATCATGAGAATTAAGTTCAGCATGCAGAAAGATGCTCAAGACGAGAAAGTTCCTATTATTGCTAAGCCCAAAGCAATAAACCCTCGGTACAAATCATCATTACCGATTACTAAATCGAAATACAACGATCTCAAAAAACTATGTGTGACTGGTGTTATACCAAGAATGTTCCATAAGGAATATTTGAGTTTCCCGAATTGCAATGGGAGAGATTTAATTACTTGATACAGATATAGAAGATGAGACCGAAGAATGGGATTAAAAGATATTGGATATTCGTTTTTTTTTTGTTTTTGGTATAATAATTACGTTTTGCACTATTTAATAATGTTGATTATAATTTTAAGTGCTTACCGATTTGCTTGATATTTCAAATGATACTATCATTTTATTGGTAACCATCTATGAGAGGATAGTTATAAATCTCAGTTAAATGCACCATTGACATTGCAGTAGATTCCAAGTCTTCAGCGAAGAAAAACAACCAGAAAACTTAACGGATTCATTAGAGAGAAAAGTGTCATTCAACACATCAGACTCTGAAGAAAATGTGACAGGCAGCACGTTTGTACCTGAAAATGATGATTTCACCATGAGTACTTCAGAAGACAGTTGAATTCATTTGAAGAAAACGATGCGTGGGAGTTGGTAGATCATCCTAAAAAAGATACAGTGGTGCAGTGCAAGTGGGTGTTAAAAAAAAAGTATGATAGTGCTAATAATGTTAGGTATCGTGCCAGACTAGTCGCCAAAGGATTTAATCAAAAGGCTGGTATAGACTATCATGAAACTTTTTCGCCTGTGCTCAGATATTCCACATTAAGACTATTGTTTGCATTAGCAGTAAAATTTGATTTAGATATAAGTCATCTAGATGTAACCACAGCCTTTTTTAAATGAAATTGTTTATATGAAAAAACCTGTTGCTTATGAATGTCATGATAATAACGATAATAAGGTACTCAAACTAAAAAAGGCCATTTATGGCCTGAAACAATCTTCTAAGGCATGGTATGATAGAGTAGAAAATTGTTTGCATTCTATAGGCTATAAAAATCTAAATATGAACCATGTATGTTTACTAAATTTGAAGGCAATATTAAGGTAATTATTGCATTGTTTGTTGATGATTTTTTTGTGTTCTCAAACTGTCAAAATGCTACTGATGCCTTAATTAATGAATTAAGTAGTAAATTTAAGTTACAAAACCTTAGCCAGTTAAAGCAATGCTTAGGTATGAGAGTTACAATAGATAAAGAAAATAATGTAATATCTATAGATCAGGAACAGTATATAGATAAATTATTAAATAAGTTCAATATGTCACAATGTAAACCTGCAACTACTCCTATGGAGATGAATTTAAAATTAGAAAAATCACAAAATGTTTGTCAAGAATATCCATATCAACAACTTTTAGGTAGTTTGATGTATTTGGCGGTCTTAACTAGACCAGATATCTCATTTTGTGTGAGCTTTCTTAGTCAATTTAATAATTCATATGATGAAACCCACTGGAAGCATGTTAAGAGAGTTTTAAAATATTTAAAAAATAGAAAAAACTATGGTCTTGTTTATAAAAATGACAATTGTTATATTCAGGGGTTTGTAGATACAGATTGGGGTTCAGATGTAATTGACAGGAAGTCATACTCTGGATTTTGTTTTAAATTGTCTAACTCTGTTATTTCTTTTTAATGTAGTAAGCAAAGAAATGTTGCCTTATCCAGCACGGAAGCTGAATGTCATCAATGTCAGAAGCTAGTAAAGAGGCAATTTATTTAAATAATTTAATATCTGAGATTTTGGGTAAAACACAGTCTATTTGTTTATTTAATGACAGCCAAAGTGCTCAGAAACTTGTGTCTAACCCAATATTTCATCGTAGATCTAAACATATTGATATAAGATATCACTTTGTTAAAGAAGCTGTCGCTAATAATACGATAACAGTTAAATATTTGGAAACTGCAGAGATGCCAGCAGATTTATTAACTAAAAGTTTAGGTTCAGTTAAACATTATTATTTCATAAAAAAGTTAGGCATTTCTCCTTTGTAATCTTTATGCTGTTTATTTTGTTGTATCTTTGATTTTGTTAAGCGAAGGTGTTAATATTATGTACCAAAATCATAGCTATGTAACAACTAGCGCCATCTATGCAAATGTATGTGCATTTTTCCTTCGAAATAAATAGTCAGTCTGTTTGCAACCGTCTCGTGCGTTTTATTAATTGTCGACATTAAGAACAGAAGACTCATCAATGGGAAAACGAAATTAACATCCCAATCTTTCGTAAAAGAAACCAACATACCTACAATAAGAAGCATTGATGCTCAACAGTCATATCACTATATTCTGGCGGAATTTCCTGGAACCACAAGGCTTACTTCAATGAAGCTTACGCCGAAGCATAATGTCGAGCATTTCATTGAAACAGCAGGTGCTCCACTCCACTGCCGTGCACGTCCCAATGCACCACACCGCTACGAACAAGTCCGTAAAGAATTTGAAGACATGATGGAACAAGGATTATGCCGCCCAAGCAAAAGCCCTTGGTCTTCTCCATTACACATAGTCCCTAAGAAGAACGGAGAACTACGAATATGCGGAGACTATAGAAGACTGAACGCTATTACTATTCCAGTCCGCTATCCGATTCCAAGGATCAAGGATTTCACGTTCCAATTATCAAACAAAACAATCTTCAGTACTATCGATCTCAACAGAGCTTATCAACAAATTAACGTCCGTGACGAAGACATAAAGAAGACTGCAATTATAACACCCATGGGTCTATTCGAATTTCCAAGGATGACACCAGGATTAAAGAAGACTGGGCAAACATTTCAAAGATTTATACACGAAGTTCTTCATGGTCTCGATTTAGTATACGCATTCATCGATGACTTATTAGTGGCAAGCCCAGACAAGGAAACCCACGAGTACCACTTACGCACAGTATTATGAAGATTAGAGGACAATGGAATCACAATAAATCCTTCAAAGTGTGTTTTGGGAAAGAAAGAAGTGAAGTTTCTCGGATTCACCGTAAACAAAGATGGGATAAAGTCGCCTACCGAAAAAGTAAGCGCAATATGCAATTATGCAAAACCGAACACTATCGAAGAATTGAGGCGCTTTCTCGGAATGATTAATTTCTACAGAGAGCATATCCCCAGAGCCGCTGAAATGCAAGCACCACTTCATGCTTATCTTCACAACTCCAAAAAAAAAGATAAAACAATTATCGAATGGACAAATTAGGCAATAACGCCTTTTGAAACGTGTAAAGTTGCGATACAAAATGCAGCCTTACTTTCGCACCCTTCGCATGACGCAATACTTGCAATCTTCAGTGACGCTTCTGATATATCAGCTGGAGCAGTCCTTCAACAATATAGAAATGAAAAATGACAACCACTTGGATATTTTTCAAAGAAATTCTCCGATGCACATCGAAACTACAGTACATTTGACAGAGAATTACTCGCCATTTACATGGCAATCAAGCATTTCAGAAAAACTTTCGAGGGAAGAAACCTTATCGTTTTTACTGATCATAAGCCGCTAACCTACGTGCTTCAGAAGTCACCATCGGTATCAGAAATACCACGCCGAGCTAGACAACTCATTTTCATAAGCGAATTCACTACGGATATACGTCATGTCAGTGGAAAAGACAACATGGTCGCCGACGCATTAAGTCGCATGTCAGTCGATAGTATTGCGTGTTCAACTTCGATCGACTACGAGAAAATCGCCATAGCTCAAGAGAGGGACAAGAATATCATCACTCAACTAGCAAAGCAAAGTAACCTGTCTTTCAAGGAAGTTACTATGCCTTATTCACGTACGCCTATTCACTGCGAAGTTTCCACTAAATTCATTCGACCGTATCTACCTGAAGAGTTTCGAAGAGTTGCATTCGAAGCACTGCACAGCATAAGTCACCCTAGGATACAAACTACTCGGAAGCTCATCAGTCAGAAATTTTTTTGGCCTTCTATGCACATAGATGTCGGCAAATGAGCAAAGACATGCATGCATTGCCAGTGATGCAAGATACAGCGACATACAATGAGTAATTTATCTTCATTTCCATCTGCTGAGAGATTTGAGTACATGCACATCGACATTGTTGGACCCCTTCCTATTTCACAAGAAGGTCATCGATACCTTGTGACAATGATCGACAGAGCAACTCGATGGCCTGAAGCGATACCTACTGATGACACATCCGCAGAAACCATTGCAAAAATAGTCTACAATCATTGGATAACTCGGTTTGGTTCACCAAGAATAATAACATCAGACCAAGGAAGAAATTTCGAAAGCCGCTTGTTTACGAACTTATTAAATGTATTGGGAATCAAGAAGACTCGCACTACGCCGTATCATCCTCAGTCAAATGGAATTATTGAGCGATTTCACCAATCTCTAAAGACTGCATTAAAAGCTCGTCTATCTCAACATACAAAGTGGATGGATGAACTGCCTACAGTACCTACTATTGGGATTAAGAGCCGCGTCACGCACTGACACCGGCGTGAGTGCTGCCGAATTAACATACGGGTATAACCTCCGATTACCGTGTGATTTCTTCATTACACAATTGTCAGACGCACAAGAAATGGATTCTGACTATGTTAGTCGACTACGTACGTCAATAAGTGAAGAGATGCCAACACATAATATACATGTACATGGCAACAAGCGACCAATTTTCATTCATAAAGATCTGCATACCTGCGAGCAAGTTTTCGTCAGAGACGATTCTATTAAAAAACCACTTCGACCTACCTTCGAAGGGCCGTATAAAGTTTTAGAAAGAAATAGCAAGACTTTTAAACTACAAATACCAGATCGACGATCGGCAACGATATCTATCGATCGTCTCAAGCCTGCCTACAATCTAAATGAAGATACCCCTGAAAACATATTAACATCATCGGCTAACACTACTGACGTCTCAACACCCTCAGCAACAGTGACCACTCAACAACGAGATAGTTGTTTAAAAACCACTCGATATGGTCGCGAAATCAAGCCTCCGGCACGCTTTCGCTAGTCATGTGGCGGCAACGCACATTCGTACGTATCGGAGCGTTACTCCGATCGTCGCAGCCCTCCGCGCACAGGCACCGTCGTCGCCTAATTAGCGTTGCATCGCAGCTGGCCGCGGGCGACGGGTCTTCGCTTCCTCTGAGCACGTCCGTTGTCCGCTGCGTCGGCCGGCAAATGTTCGCACGCGACCGCTCGTTTTTTATTCTCCTACACATCCAAGCTACCGCGCCCATATCAAGCTGCGGGCGTATAAGACATACATGCGTCCACGACTCACCTATGCGGCACTAGCGTGGTATGCGCTGGTGGCCGAGTCGCAGCGCCGCCGTCTTCGGGCACAGCAGAGCCTGACGGCCTCCCGCTCCCGCGGGAGCTGATTGGGTCGGACGACGCTGTGTAGCGTCGATGGTCGGCGAGTGACGACCACAGATCACGTCACCGTCTGTATAGACGGGGTGAGATCACCAGGAGGCAGTTGACCCCCTGAGACTGCCCGGGTAAAGAGGGGAGCCTCGAGGCCCGTGGACTCGCACCCGCGCGGCGATTACCGCCACAGTGTGCGAACGACCACTGCTGCTGCTGCCAACTCGCACTTCGCTAGCGTGACAGGCTATGAACTTAACCTTACTCTAAAAGGTACCCGTGTCCAACAGCGGAACGATAAAAGGTTTGAACGAAAGAAAAAAAATATGCAGAAGTATTGGTTAAATGGAATACATACATAGGTATCAGCCTATCTCAGTCCACTGCTGGACATAGGCCTCCCCCCACCGGGCGCCATCGCACCCTGTCTTTGGCATCGACTGCTTCCTCGAATTAGTTTTCTTCTTCGGAAGAAGAAATCACTCTTGTGTCTGTAAAATGTATATAAATTTTTGGAAGGCAATATTCGTTCAGTCAGTTAAGACAAAAATGAATGTTTTTTTGGATAACAAACAGCCCTGTTGCACATATTAAATGAGTACTATTCATTAAAGTTTCCAATTATAAATTTATTTACCTATCACGGTATTTATTTATTTACTTCTATTTTATTAAACTTAAAGTTTGTACAAATAATATTGATTCTATTTTTTAGTTAGCATATAAAGCGTAAAAACGTAATTTTACGCCTGTAATCCCCGACGGGTTAGGCAGAGGGGTGCAGTACACTCCCACGTTTCACCAGTTACGTTTAAGTACCATGGTATAAGAGGTGAGCCTATTGACATATACTGGGCACCGGTCCCGCCTCTGAGTCACTACTAAAAATTCTAAATTAGAATAATTTTTAAATAGGTATAAACGGTATCACTTCCATGGTACCGGGTACCTTTTGAAGGTTCCCCCCGTAAACAAAAAAAAATAGTGATCAATTAAGCGATTGGCAGAGAGCGACAAGAGCCAAATATCTGTATTCCTTCGCTGGGCATCTGAGTCTATCGACAGTCGGCTAATCTGTTTACAAGTTCAAGTACGAATTTTTTAATTTTTAAAGTACCCTTTCTTAATAAAATCCTTACCACTGATTATAAACGTAGTCAGGGCGTGTGAAATCCGGTGATATCGACGTAGTACCGTTGCTGCGTTGTCTCGATCGCCTTTATTCTTTATTAGATTACACACGAACTTTAGTTTCTCACATATTGATACTTTCAGAAGCAGACGACCAACACCTTGCAACCGATGCAGTTTTGAATAATCACAGCTCGTACGCGATTGGTGTTCGCCGATACGTCAAACGCGATTAGTGCCTAGTGTCATTCCGACCGCGCGTTTGTGCGCATAGATTCAGTTTGGAAACAGATGTGAAAAATTCGACCAGTAAAGATTTGAAAATATTTTTAATTTTCGTATGAGGCAGATGAAAAAACAATATAGACTATATTCACTTAAAATGTTCAACTTAGACTTTTAATAAAACATTGTTTATTACTACATAGATTAAAAATTGTTTTTTGACATAATACTCTCGTCGCAAATGAGCAATATGTTCTCTTCACTATATATATAGTAATAACAAAGTCGCTTTCCGCTGTGTGTCCTATGTATGCTTAGATCTTTAAAAATGCGTAACGGTTTTGATGCGATTTTTTATAATAGATAGAGTGATTCAAGAGGTAGGGTTAGGTTAATAGTACATTACGGTTTTATGTCAATTGACTAAAATATAACGGTTACTGTTGAAGAGGTCGCGCGTTTGTAAAAAATCTCGCCTGCTGGGAGCTTTACTCGCGTGCGCCGCGTAAACCAGCTGATAGATCGGAAG
>DWME01010177.1:0-10396 GCA_018244795.1 Parelbella ahira ahira
TCTACATCGGTTTATTATTTATAAGTTTTACGAGCAAACCCCCATAAATAGACAGTGTGGATTAGGTCGGGAATACGAAGTTCATGGTTAACATAGCAAGCAACATGTTTCAACATGAATCTAACAGACATGCATTCTACGATTATTATTGTATCATTACGCCACGTCCATTACGCGGTAGATCCTTATAGACTTAATGCACTTCCACATTTATTCTTCATACACTCAAGCCGGTTCTGGAAATGTTTAACTCCTCAAATAACAAGAATATGAACAGCTATCAAGATACGTGTCTTGAATGTAGAAAAACCACGTCAGGTCATGTTACGATAGAGATAACAGTACTCTGTGCTTTCTGCCGTCCTAGTAAAGAATTTGGAATGACTATATAAAACATACATTAGAGAATTAACCCTCTATATAAGGACAGAAAACTGAATACAGAGCTTTGGCGTCTAGAACAACATTCGATACGCGAGATAGATTCACGTTCACATATGAATATTGATGGTACGACGTGCTGCGAGCACCGCGCACGTGCCGCGTCCCACGTGCGTGTACAATACGCATTGATACGCGGACGGTTTGCGGCGTATTCCGCGATTGACCGTTTCAAATGTGACTCGTTTCACGCGACGCGGTCAGTGCGCTGTTTAACTTCTAGAAGATTCGTATATTTACTCACATCATAGGTATACACTGCATACGCTGCGCGAAGCTACAACATGTCCCTTAATATTGAAGGAGTTATTATATTTGAATTGTCACAGAAATATAGAGGTGCTTGGAGTAGAAGGTATGAGAACACCAAATTATACTAAATTGGCGGGAAATGCACGGGGTAATTATTGTGAGGGGCAGTATAAAATGGCCAGTGTCGCGACACTCAATTTATGTGTCTCTAGACATGACACTGGTAATTTTTAGACATGTTTTATGCTATTTATACATATGTGTATCTTTTATAATTATTATTAATGTACGGATAGATTTATATATAATAACATTGTTCACCTATTTTTATGTTCTTGACACTTCGATGGTTTACCAAATATTTGCTAAAACAACCGTTTATTTCTCTTGCATACAATTTATTCACAAGCCGCATTTCCCTTCAACTTGGCCGATTTGAAACATTGTTTTATCTAATCTGCGCAACCCCATGTGTAATCAGCTCACGTAGGATCCGTGCGGTAGGCCCGGGTTCGATTCCCCGATGCATTGACGGAGGGGCGTAAGGATATAATGGTTCATGTAACTAAGGGATACCGTCGCTGGGCGGTTTTAAAATTTATGTTTAAATTATATTTTTAGTCATATTTATGAATATTTATTGTTTACTGCAAGACCATCGAAGTTAGAATGAGAATTAAAATCTACATAAAATTTTGACTGCCTCGTTGTCCGAGTGGTTGCAAGGGCGACTGCCGATTAGGAGGTCCTGGGTTCAAATCCCGGCTATAGAGGTGATTCGGATACTGGGCCTCTGCCCGATGTATGGCTATATGATCACCAACAGTTGCATGGAACTTAATAACGTAACTGGTGAAATGTGGGAGTGTACTACACTCCTCTGCCTACCTCTTCGGAGATTACAGGCGTGATGATACTACGTTTTTACGTTTTATATAAAAATTTTAATATTCCAAAATTTTAACTTCAATGTTATAAGTCTATTAGTATCTAAACAAACATTAGATACCTATTCTTACGCTGTAAGTACTTTATATTACTTAGGAGATATTCTACAACTAAAACGAAAACGATATTAAGTTTAAATGTTTACCAATATCAATATACATATATATATACTAAAAAAACCAAAATGAAAAGTAATCTACCTCATTGTATCACATATTATTCAGATTATTTTTCACACGCGGTACACCATCTCCGTGTGGAGGCCGCCTTAGATCAGCCTTATTTGTATTTCCATAATACCGCACAGATAAACACAAGACGGTGGGGTCGGATAGTGCATATGACTATTTATTACGAGCCAACTTAATGCTCTTCGCACGTACCGTTTACAATAACTGTGATTAATGTTTGGCGAAAACATTACGCACCTTATGCATATGTAATCGTGACGTCGCGATATTTTAAAGTATAAATATTATATTTATGTATGAATATTGTACATATAACGTCCATAACATATAAATTCTTTTAGATGTAGACATATATACAAGATGAGGAACCTTTGTACCCCTTTGATACAATTTGAGTTCTGTGACATTTGGTACTTAAAGTTTACATAGAGAAGGAGTAGAGAGAGCTAAAATTTATGTATAAAATGTATGTAACAAATTAATAAACAAAAATTTATACTGTAAGATTCATTGTGTACGATCATACTGTCAATATCAGATATATAATACTGTCTGGTAAAATAGTCGCACAAAGTACAGATATACTCATCTAGAGGTGTATACTCTTTGACATCAGAACCTCTATAACGTTCAAAATGAAAAATTAATAAATTACAATCAAATTCGATTAAAGCTTTACCTAAATCTAAATATTAGGAAAGCGTAATATAATGTCTGGAATCCTCGAAGGGTCTGGCAGAGGAGTGTAGTACAGTCTCACGTTTCAGGAGTTACGTATACGTCCCATAATGAAACAGTTAGTGACCCTATTGCCACACCTCGGTCACAGGTTCAGACTCGGAGCCACTACTACAAATTTTAAATTAGAAAAATCCAATAGTACCCGACCCGAAACTTAATCCAAGGGATCGGAATTCGCGCTACCACGTGGTCAACGAGGCAGTCTCACTTATTTGAGTGTTTTACTTACGTTTTAAAATTAGTTTACTTCATTGTAGGGTATAGGTAGAGCAATCAAACTTTAAAATCACGAAGATAAATGCAAATTACAGTTTTCATTTGTTTCAGTCTCACCGTAGACTTACGAGACTTACATAAAATTAAATAGCGAAGCATAGACTTCTTTGTATTTTTTATAATAGTGTTAAGTTTGTGTAAGTATTACTGGGAAATGAGAGATTAGGATATGAAGATCTTTCAATATTGGGTAATCTCATTTGCTATTTTACTGATTTTATCGTTTTATCCCTTAATTTAATATCATACTAACAATCAATTTAGTCACATAGCAACACATGACTTTTAATACACATATTATATGGGTATTAATAACGATTGTAATTAAAATACACTATAGTATTCTGTTTGTATTCCTCAATCCTCATTAACCGACTCATTTTTTATAGAATATATTTCTCAAAAAAATTCGGCGTGGGTGTTTTTCAGATCGGAATAATCTCTTTATCACCGGAATATTTTGACGAAGGGAAACATTTTGAGGAATTCAATTTGTTTTTCTTTGTAAAGGGGTAGGGCTGTCTACTGGTCGACAATTAAAAATTAATTCAATGTTGCCATACCTTCAAAACTTTTCTGGTATTATGTATGTCTATTAGGTACGATAAAGTAAAGTACCATTACTCACATACTTTAGAATAAATTAACTTAACCTTATAACTTTACTACATTAAGTATCTACAATTTACAGTTTTAAATCAGTTTTAAATGAAGCGACATTAAAAAAAATCTATGAATATTGTGAGGTGCATAACTTATACATATATCCTAAAAAAAGAAAGGAACAAAATTTAAAAACCAAATAAAAATAATCACTACTCTTATTATGCTATGGAGTCTAAGAACTTTATGAAACAGGCAAAGAGCGCCGAGTGGCAAACAAAAATTAAATTGCGAAAAAAAAAAATCATCAACCCTATGCTCAGGACCTTTGAGTAACGAACCTGCCCCGGACCAGATGCGACGATTCCCAGCTTTAGTGATTGACACCGAGCCTACTTCGCAACGCTCCGCCGGCTAAATACCGTCCGTCGAACAACGAGAGAATTATATCAGAGACAGTGCGATAAAATATCGAAAAGAGTGAGTTGCTACCAAATTTGAAAATAGAACCAGAACGTAATGATTTATTCCTTTCTTTTGTTTTTCTCTATTTTAGACTAGTAACTCTGTAAAAACAGTTGAGTGCGTATGACGTATGTCATTCTTGAATTAAAGACCTTTTTATATGCAATTGGGAGGGTAATAAATAAATGTGCGTATAACTGAAAAAATCCAATTTCAATCGGACGAGGACCCAAAGCAAATTGGGTCAAATCTATAACGGTCTACGGCCCGTAAATCCTCGCAAGTTCGTATTTCGGACCAAGTTACGGCCCATCGACCAATCGGAAGAACGCTTATCACCATCCAATGACACCGGAGCGATTACACCGGCACCGTAAATTCGAAAATGGAACTAAACTTCGTTAATTACCGAACTGAGTAACTGTCGTTATCGGGCGACGAATCAACGGGACGCCGGCACGATCGAACGTTCCAAGTTTAAAACATTCAATTTTCGAATAGAAAAACCGGAAACCGGATTGGTAAATCCGTAGACGTACAATAGATGCGAATAATTACCCAGCATTAAAGCGGACTGCAGCCGCCATTTTATGGGCTCATTAAATTAAATGAAACCGAGCTTTAACATTCGATTATTTCGATGGTATCGATACGTAAATTCGGTTGCCTTCATCAATTTACGTAGCGTACGGCTCCCGACGCAACTGATTACGCGAACTCGTTACTCGCGGTTCGACACGATAACGAACCTAATATTCGAGTTCGATTTTTGAAATTTGCTTCACTATTTTTTTTAAGACAGCGCCTCAGACCGTTTCGGTTTTATTAAAGTCATCACCGTCTCGTCCTCGATCTCGTTATAATAAATTGCAAGTATTCAAACTGAATATTTACATTCTTTATTGAGTCGGACAATTTGAATAATGGCGTTGGTTACTGAGAAACTTATTATTACGCTTTAATTAAGCAATATCCTTTTTCATGCACTTGTTTAACCAATACCCAACCCCTTTTGGAATGCTAACATCTTTTTTATTGTTGCAGGGATTTCAAAATTAATTAATAAATTCGAAAAAACAATGACTACGCATAATGTGAAACGTTCAATCGAATGTAATTTATTTGCATATATATTCCAAACGACACTACTCAAACGTAGTATCAATGGTTTTTGCACGAGCTGAATATTACGTTAATTTTATTCACTGGATCCGAACTTTATGTTATTATGTTAAACTTAATTTAGATAATATTTGTATATATTACTCCGACAATAAATCTGAAGATTACTAGAGTCATAACATGATTATCTATTACTAGAATTTCATAAATTAAATAAAGGTTGAGTACTAGATATGTTTTCCCTAACGATAAAGCCGGCTTTCTGCAGACATTTACTCAGAATTTATAGATTCTCTTACACATATTTGACACACGGGGACCACGGTCTGGCCTGATTTGATGTAATAAAATAATAATAATGTTTAATGTTGCTAGTGTAGTACATGTAAATAGTACACTATATGGATATACATTAAGCTTGTATACTGCCGCAACAAGGCCCATTTGCATCCTCAATATAATACTGCACAGTCTATATTTACAATTGGACACTTTAGGGATATGAGCGGAATCACAAAAATAAACTATGGGTTACGCACGCGCAACTTCATGCTACACTTCAAAATACACACTTATATGTTTTCCCAAACGAGCCGAAGGCAGTCAACATTCAATAAATGAATTATACGGCCACAGTTCAAAATACTCTGCTTTCTAAAACGTACCAAAAACAGTTAAAACGAAGTGTTCAAAACTGGCGTGCATGTAAGAAGAGATTGATAAATGTCGAAGAAGCGCGAAAGGTATGCGAGGACAGGGATGTTTATCACTCCGTGCTCTATGCTTACCCCTTGGCGTGACGATATGTATGTACCAAAAGTAGTATAGATTCAATAAGTGTATCAAATGTGCTCACCTGGCAATCTCCCGCTGCGCAGCGTGCAGTTTGCCGGCGAGCCGCGCCGCGTCCGCCTCGGCGGCGCGCGCCCGCGCCTCCCAGTCGCCGCGCGCGCGCCGCTCGCGCTCCGCATCGTTGCGCGCCGCTCCCTCGCGCTGTACACAACACAACATGCACACATTAATACGTTATTAGTTATTAAACGTGCTAATTTTCATTGATACTCGTATCTTTTACGTAGAAGAGTATTAACGCAAGTGTTACTAGGGTGCGAACGACACACAGCAATTAATACTGTTACACCTAATAGTAATAATAGGATTACATGTGCTAATGTTTATTAATATATAACATTCATATACGTCGTTTACGTAGGATTGGATAATATGCAATTATTTCTATGTAGCATGCAAAAAATTGCGTGTAACATTTTTGTTACACGATCGACTTTTCTACGATATGTTATTAAGAATGCAAACTCATATAACCCAATTTTTGAGTGCTGAAAAGCTCTCTTTCTTGAAATTTATTTTAAGCTATATATTAATGTTAACAGATTGCAATAGTTAAGGAACCTAATACTTTGATTTAAAATTAACCCAATTGACAGATTTAAATATAGAAAATTCGATACAAAATAACAAACGAGTTCAGAGACCTGGTATCATCATATTACACGGCGACTGCCTTAATGGCGAGTACAAAAACAATCTGGAGTACGGTCGCCCGGCGTTGGTACGGACGCTTTATCGCGGATCCGATAAAAATCCAATTTCGTTCCCACTCGTGACTTGTCCACGTGTCATCGCAGGTGCCGTGTGCACGCGCTCCTTCAACACGGGTGGAAATAAGGAGTTCCAAATATAACATACGTATACTCATATTAGGCCAGGTCCCTTCCGGGGTAGGCAGAGACCACCGACTGCCAAATATCTCGGTCTCTATCGATCTGCCGTGCTTCTTCTACATTCATTACTTTACCTGTTTTGGAAAATCCTGACCTTTCCCATCAGCCATTTGACTAATTTGGTCAGTAGCGGTCTTGGCCTAAGCATAACTTCACGCTTGTTTCGCAAAAGGGGTAGCAGAGGAGTTTAGTACGACGAGTCTCACGAGTCACCGGTCTTGTTATGCGTTGCATATAAAAAGTGAGCCTATTGCTATACCTACACAGTAGCAGCCCGGAGGGCACAAATGCACTCCCTGCTACTACTGGGAATTTCAAATTAAAAAAACCCAATAAAACTATAGCAAGAATGCCTAACACCTGTTAAACAGTCGTGTACATGTGATATATACATGTAGGTAAGCTTTCAATAGGTACGAGTGCCCTTGGAGTGTTTATGAAAATTCCATTTAAGTGTAACATTACTGATGGAATGGAAAATTCAATTCTGCTAAACAGGATTTTTCCCGATTTAATGGCGGGGCATCAAAATAACAGGTGAATCGGTGCAGTGTAATACACTCGTCTACTTACCTCTACGGAGAAATACGGGCGTGATGTTATGTTAGCATTATATTCAAATGTAGTTTTGATAATCTGTTACTGAGATGACTCAGATATCAGGCACTGAGTTATCTTTTAATGAGATTGTTCTATGCGAACTATAACCAAAAGCCTAGTAAAAGTGAAAAATGGACCGAAAAGTTAATGGACTGTATTAATAAAAAAACACATTCATAATATTTTTTACGCTGTAAAATCAAGAAATATTTTCAGATATTTAAAAATAAAAAATAAAATAGTTTAAAGCAAAGATATTGTTTCTCAAAATTAGATATAAATTCAATTTAGCGTCCAGCATGTGACATCACATCATTCGCAATATTGGCAGCGCTCTCTTCAGGTCTACTACTGTCCTTTTTAATTTTGTCCTCTTGTTTACGCGAAGAAGACAAGAGAAAATAATATTAGTCGCTAGAGTATTTAATATGTTATGAAAAACAAGTTGTATTACCTGCTTATCAGTTTAGCACTAATATAATTAATCGTGTAATTGCGTATAAAATTACAAATTTAATTGTCGTTTTTAAATATATTATTTTTTACATATGAATCTATATTTTATTTATATGACATGAAAATAAAAACATTAATTTTTCACAATTATCGAAAAGGGATATTTTGACTGCAGATACATTTTTATAAGCACAAGCCCGATACAATCCAGTGTTACAATACGTTAAAAATAAATGTTGACAAACGCGCCAATATTAAACCGTAACAATATTCAATGGAAACAATTTGAACCATCGCGATCGGCAATGTATCCGCCGTTCCCGCGAAACACTCGAACGCCCGTTCACTCATTAGAAGTACGAACGAGATAATTTTCAGCGGATACGCCATTAAAATCACGATTCTCACATAACCGTGACTCCCGTTTAATGTAGCCAATTAATTGTCTAAACAAACGTTAATATTTGCCATAACGCGGGCTATCGCGTGCCACCTGCGGGTTAGTTGGTTTAGCGGAGATGTTATCTCGTTGCAGCTTCAAGGCAGAACAGTAAGGCGGAAAGAGCAGAAGACAGATGTTAAGCTCCTAAAGGTTCTCTCTCTTTACGATTAGAAAGACATTTGTTAGATATTTTATGCGAAAAATCATAATTCATCATCATTATCATCATCAGCCTATGTCCCCTGCTGGACATAGGCCTCCCATATACATCTTTAATAATGAAATAACTTTGCTGTGAAACTGGGTAAATTATTGCTTTTACTCTGTTGATTTAACCTATAGAAGTGTAAACAAAATGACTACTTGTATTTATCGCAATTTCAGAAATAAGTGAAGCAAATAACTTTAATACATAAAAGCACTGACACTCTCATTTAAATTAGATTTGCTAATGGAATCATTATTTAAGATTCTCATTAACAAACGAAAAGTGCACTAATACTTAATGAAACTATTTTATCATAAATCAATTAAAATACTGCTCTTTCTAAATTCGCTAATCCTCGCTAATGCGAATAACTTGGTCCCTATGGCCAAGTTTATTCCTAGCTTAAAGTTTGATGAAGTTTTAATTGAAAATTAGTCGTGGCCGTATCTTGGCTCCAGTTCATTTGGTCTCGGCAGACCGGTTAATGAAGTAAATTTTGGACCTCCAAGAATTAGAAAGATAAGGAATTGCATTCTTGTTGTAGATACAAAATTTGCACTTTATATACTGGTACTTCTAATAAAAATTACTGTCTTGGTGAAATGCATCTACATTTTTGCATTACTTTGACGTCTTTTATTTTTATAGATATCCAAAAGAAGTGTAAGTCAAGTCCAGACAACATCCATCAATATGTTATTCTTAATTTCATCAAACAAAACTGGTCACTCATCAGTTCGCCTATGTACTATATTCATCACCCTCCGCATGTTAATTTACATTAGTTGGCACTAACCAACAAACAAACTAGCAGACTGATTCCTTATTTATTTCTTAAAAATGTAGATGAACATATGTAGCAACTCCACTATTAAGAAAGTTAATATCTTTTAGTACATCGTAATGTTTCTTAAAATGCCTTAATGTCAAATGGAGTTAGGAGTTCCCATGTTTTTTCAAATTTCTCGGCTGGACGAGGTATTAACATAACAGAATTCAACAGAAATATCTCGGGACGCAGTCGCTCGGCTCGCCTCCCGTCCATCTATTTTCAGTTTTACACGGAAATTAGGTTCGTAAATAGGAATGTAATGCGCACCAAACAAGCACTTCAAGCGTTGAATGTCAAGATTTGTGTCAGAATGTATCGCCGTGTCTAGCATTCTAATTGTTTGGGAGGAGACTTTTAGCTGATGGGTCACGAGTATTTGTTTATTTAAGCATTTAAAGAAAACAAGTTTAAAAGCCATTATAAAAAGAGTAATGCACTGTCTGAATCTCCGTTTCTTAGTCATCATTATGTAATGGACTCAATTAAATGTAATTAAAAGCTAAAATAATTCGACACAATGGTTCTGAGATACTATATTTTGGAAGTGCATGGCAATTAAAACAATCTGATACAATTCGTAGTTACCTGTTTACATCAGACGTTCTCATTTCGGCAACTACGAAACTATTTATAATCTGTCCTAGGTGTAAGCTATGGATGTGAGAGATCCCGTCATTTTGAAAAATATAAGATGTTTTATGAGTTAATTTTAGTTTTTTAATATTTCTGTTTATGACACATAAAATAACTAAGCATCCGAAACGAATACCGTAACGCTGTATCATTATGCTACATCTAAAACCAACGTCCGAGATCCGTGTCATCTATAAAGACGATCTTTTATCGCCGCAAATCGACCGACGAAATGAAGACCGTCGGTTTGCGACGAAAAGAAAGGAAGTCCTCGGTTTCGGTTATTTTCGTCTGTTTCCGTTCCCGGGAGATTAGGAGACGTGGACTTTTAAAGTGGAAACTGGTATTTTAATTTGCTGTTTTTTTCACTACAAACTTTCATGGATATAAATACAATTTACTTATGTGTCAGACTGCCTCGTTGGTCGAGTGGTTGCAAGC
>DWME01010178.1:0-10395 GCA_018244795.1 Parelbella ahira ahira
CCTATGTCCAGCAGTGGACGGGAGTAGGCTGATGATGATGAAAGTAAAATACTGAATGATTCTAATACCTTCCTATGTTAAAATTCTACGGAGCGGTTTAGTATGTCGCACAGTACTTTATATTCTGGTAGCTAACAAGACGTGACGGGTAGTAAGTCGCCAAGCGGCTATTATGGTTTCTACAAACAACTCGGAACAAAGAAAAACGAAACAGCTAAGAACTTATTCAATTAATTTCAAAAATTGGTGAATTTCTTAACCACAAGCACTAACTCTCTAAGGTATAGAATTGTTGCTAATCAATTGTAAAATATCCTTTGTGGGGAACGTAAGCACGTGTTAAAAATGATTCAAAGTATGTTATTATATATCCTAGATTATGGTAGGCTACCTGAGTTTCAAAAGACTGACGAACGAAATTCTCTGCCAGTAAATCCAGGATAGCTTCACATGTTTTCAAAATGAAAGAAATTGAGTCCGGTATTACATTAAATAATTATTATTCTCTTATCTCAACAGAGTAGGAAATGAGCAGTCAGCACTTAGGAATAACCAATTTCACTATCTCCTTTCCCCTATCCCGATACAATAACAAACCCTGACTGTCGAACATTCGCTGGCCGGGAAAACCACAAACGTACTGCATGCAGTCTATTATAAGGCAACTGTATTTCAACTGTGTTTTAGCCATAATACCTACTCTAATTTTCAAATTGTATCTTTTGGCTAATAGTTTTGAATCTTTGAGAGTTTTTTCTTTACACATAAATTTTTAAAATAATATTAATTGGTGTAAGTAATTGTAAGTCAAATTGTTTACATCCGTACAATGGACGTTAACATATAGTTACATGTTTGTATAATAAATCATATTTTAAAAAGTGATTGATATGGTACGTACCTTTGAATTTTAACTATTATGTATTTGACAGTGGCTGAATAATAAACAGTAACGATTCATTAAAATGGTAAAATAATATCCATATAAATATTACAAATGAAAAAATAAATATGTACATATTATGTCTATATCGTTTTTGTTTTGAAATCTGTTGAGATTTAATTGGTATTTGATACAACTAGCTTGATCCTTTAGAAAAATACACAGTCTACATTGTTATAATACTTTTCATCAACTTTTTATACTTTTTATCAACTTTTGAGAGGAGATCACTTGTTTTTAATATCGCAATAAACAGTAAAATTACCGGACTGCTTAGAAGGTAATGCTGTAAGGAGTTAGCACTATCCAATGTCACAGGGAGCGATAACAGTATCACTAACTGTAACTGCTAATTAAGTAAAATGTAGCGCTGAGAATTTCTCCTAATTTTTTAACATACTCGTATTAAATTTTTTAATTTGAAAATGTTTACGTTGAAATAATAGTGAAATTATGTATAGAGTGTATAGAATAGACAATCAAATTATTGGTTTCGCATTTTTGAAAATTAGGTACAATTTTAATATGAGATACATACTAAAATCTAGAAAATATGAATTTATTCAAAAGTGCCATATTTATAGCAACGTTTCAGTGTTTTAAAAATTAGAAGGATGCATGATCGTAATTCGTGTAAGAAATGTTGTGCTTATAAAAATAAGAGGGTTTCTAAATACCGCCTAGAACATAAAGGACAAAATTACAAAAAAAATAGTCGCTTACCCCCGTGTGACATCCGCACATCCGCTGGAGCATTTCTATAAATATTATTACGGTGATGCCTTTCCGTGATATAAAACAAGATGAAAATTTTCTAACTTTGCACACGCAACCGCGTCCACGGTTGTATGCGATATTGCGAATGATAACTTTACCAAACCGTAAGGTAATTGAGTCCTGAACGTTACCGCATTGCGCACTCGCTAACGTCGCATATAATCAGCATTGTTCGAACAACGCGGCGTGCGATCGCGATACGGCTATCGAAAATTGCCATTCGAACGGCTGCGGATTTTGAGGAATTCTTTTGCGCATTTGATAAAACAAGCACTCGCAGTTCTGACGCGATTGCGCAACCCATGTCTGTCTAGATAACCGACATTGGGGTCTTTTGCTCTTGAAATGACCGCAAGAATTTGTTAGCAAAATTTGAAATATACGATGCGTTGAATGATTTGTCCTAGTTTCTTTAACTGTTATCAAAGCTTATACACTTTTTTTATAGAATCTGGCTTTAAATACTTATTCCCAAAAATTCACATCGAAACAGCTTACAGTAAGGTCGATGAAAAAACCTGATTCAGTTGTGGCAAGGGACCGATATTGTAACACGGTTATTAAATGGTTCTGTTTTTACTTTTTGCAAATGGTTTCTGTTATTTGCAACTTGCTAGTGTCCGTTTTATAATTTTTACCAATACTTTTGACAATGATGAGAACCGCAGTTAAAATCTATATAATTACAGCATATTAAATATGCGTTACGCATTTAATGAATATGATTTATTCAAATATGTTATCAAAAGTTTAGGTTTTATACAGAAGTATGTATTCAGTGTATTCAGCTGTATTTATATTATAGACATGCGTCCCAATTACTTTTACATGTAAAGAATAATGTCCTGGGGATAAATACTACATAGTAAAATTATTGCATATTTATATTTAAATTATACAGTAGGTTGAGGTAAATAGTATTTGTTCAGTATGTTTTGCTCATGCGTTCCCTAAGGAGTATAGACGTACACGTCGTGAGACGGCAGTATTTCAAACACATTGCGTGTTTCCGGGAACATGATTATTTTTAGACATGTATATTATTTATTCCCAATGGATAAACAAGTATGATACGGAAACGGGAAATGAATATGTATAAGATTTTGAAAAGGGTTCGATTCCCATTCGAAACAAATATTTGTGTGTTGAGCACAATTATGTATACTGTAACTTAGTGTAAAAAATATCTATATTAGAAAATATTTATGTGTGTATACGCAGATTATCAGCCGTGTGGTTACCAAATAACAGGCTCTGCTTAGTTCGGAAACAGATTGCCGTGTGCGTGTAAAAATCCTTAAATTAGTAGTTCATCATCACTATCATCGTCATCGAAAACATCGTGAGGAAACCTGCACACTTTAGAATGTACAAATAAATAATTGCTTAAAGTCTGCCAACCCGCACTTGGCCAGCGTGGCAGACCATGGCCTTAATCCTCTCAATGTGAGTGGAAAAACCATATTCCAACAGTGCAATAATAAACGGGTCGATTATTATTATTCTATTTAATTAATACCTTCTAACTATGTATTATAACCTAGTAATTTATTCACAAATGAAATCTTAGTATTATTGCAGGTGTACTCCGGAAACTACTTAAAGTTTCTTCCGCGGAAAAATAATCGGGATTGGAAATTTAATCGAGTGAAATGATAAGTTTCCTTCCTGATATCTTAGTTAGCTATGCTTTATTTCCGCTATGATAAAGTTTGAAAATTCGTTTCGTAGCTTTGTTTAATTTTATACGATTTCCACTGTTTATAATGGACAATTTATTCGAAGAAATGCAGAAAGATTAAAGCATTAGTTTATTCAATGCTGTAAGGAACACAATCTCGGATATCTGTTTTTATTTATGTTTAGCCTGGCGAACGTGCAGACCGGTCATCTGACTTTTAGTGGTCATCGTCGCCTATGAATATTTGTAACACCCACGGAGTCACCAATGCGTTGCCGGTTTTTAAGGAGAAGTTGTAGACGTTTTTCACCAAAAGAGAGGTTTTAGACATTTTCGTTTTTATAATTTAACTTTTACATAAGCTATTCTACTCTTAAAGCTCTTCAGGTTGTATAAATTTCCCCAAACTGTAGGGTGGACCCTAACTTGTGTTTCCTAATTTAAACTTGCTCATATTAGCGGGCAGGTACGAGAGCACTGTAACGGGGTTTCGGGTGGGCACATACAGGAGTAATATTCACGTAATAATTGGAACAGAACAAATATTGAACTACATGTAATTGCGGACCCAGCGAATGACTGCCGCTGTTCGCCGCAAAGTGCTCAATATCGCCAGTGCGAGGATGTTTTGGTAATATAAGCCGCAAAGAGGACCGAAAACTCGTGGGACTATTTTAACAAATAGTTCTCTTATTAACGTTGATTTTAAAATTACTGTCTATTTTTGTTTGGTGGATTTTGTACTGAAATTTAATTTGAATATTTGTTGGTTACATACTTATTATTGCTTTATAAATATAAGTATTTTGCGGGTGTTAATTACTTCGTACTCTGATAATCTATGGTATGAAATTGAACATGGCCCCTCGGTAGAATTGATGGTGAACCCGACTTGAGCCCGAGGTTCAGCGCTTAATTCTAATCCAGGATTAACATTTTTTTAATTATCACAAGCATCTGCTGTGTGACTTTGTAAAATTGTTTATATAAACAAATGTATGTATTTAGAAGTTGGCATATGTCTCGTCTCGTCATCATAGTACAAGTTATACCCAGATGGGAGGAGATGGTCGTAAGTTGTCCTAACATATTATTATTATTACTCGACAAGCCGAGAACGGAGCGCGGTGGCGCTCATTAGGGGAGGCCTATGTCCAGCAGTGAACTTAGATAGGCTGATAACGATGACGACGATGACGATTATTATTATTGAACGTTTAGAAACCGGTAACTAAATTCAAGATTCAGTTACCCATTGGACATTGAATGCCGGAGTTATTTTACGTTGGATTGGCATACAGTGCAGAGCAAGGAATCAGCGATCCTTCAACACATTGTGCGTTTTATTTGTTCGAGTTAATATTGTAATATGCATAATAATTTAATATAATTATTTGTATGTTAATATTACAATATAAGTTAATATTATCATTTGAAAAGTTAATATTAAAATATAATAGGTTGATATCATAATGATATAATATTTAATTGATTCAAGTACGAGTATTTGGAAAATGAAATTCCATGCAATCATTTCTTTTGTAATTCTAAAGCTTCTCTTATTCGCTTCGAAGGAACGTTGTAGGGTATTGCGAGAGGATAAATATGTTGGGCTTTTTTATATGGTTTCTATCTGCTTGGCCGCTTTTCAAATTACTCTGTCGCTGATTGAGTCTGTTTTAGTAATATGAGGGACTTCGCTTATACTATAAATATATTTATTTAGACTGGTCATAGTTTGCCGTTTATGGATTATTCAGGGAGTATATATTATCATCCTGAATGATTAAAGTGGATTGTATTATCCAGTGATAGGTATATTGTGTACGAGAGTACAATTGAGGAAAATTGTCATTGTCGTTGCTACTATGTATTAAGATTTCATTGGTTTTCTCGTTTTTACGGTTTCTTATTAAACGTCATGTTTAATCATTTCATCATATATAAATAAATAATAATATTTATATAACTAATGAATGTAATAATGAAAAGAAACGTAATTTACAAAATTCGTGGGTAAATACGTACATATTTTGTAGCCGCCCAATTATGACAAGATGTGACATGATCAGTCACAAAAACGCGATGTACGAGTACAAAAATACTTCTTCATGTCAGATCATGAGTATACTTTGGAACATTATCTACTCGTATATTGGATAATGAATGTAATTACATTTGAAAAATTATAAAGCCATATGGAAACCTTCGTTATTTTTTTCATTCTTGTTCTGCAGGAAAGGGTGCTCATTTTTTCATATTCATTTGTCACTTACTAGATGAGGGAATAAATATATAACTGTAATAATTATAGAATGTGAAGTAAGAACGTCAAGACCGATTGGTAGAAGAATATAAATGATTATGAAAGATGGAGTTAAAATATGGGCTTTAACCCAGGATTTCCTTACAAAAGTAAATTCCATTTATTTCTGCTAAGCACTGTTTATTATTGTTCAGTTCCAAGAGTTAGGCTAACACACACTGAGAGATCACACAGCCCAATTTAATCTTTTAGGGTAACAATGTACTTGAGATAATAAGAATTTGCTTAGTTACATTGAATACGATCTCTTTGCAACATCGTGTGCATTTCCAAACTGCTGATGGTAATGTTCGATTAATCGTACTTTTATTTATTTATTATCTATTTTATTTATTTATTATTTTTATTGATTTATATATTAATCCTTAGTTCTATTTTCATTCTTGTGCTGCAACAAACTTGCTTGTCTTTTCATAACGATTTATTACATTCTGGAGGAAGAAAGAATATATCCTCGTGAAGTACAAAGAACAATAGTGCTTTGCACTCATATTGTACATGTCTTCAAACCGCCAAACTCCAATCTGTTCAATCGTAACGAACCGAGTGCCTCGCAAACAATATGAACCGAATGTCGATATGGAACTTGCCATGTGAATCCAGACTGCGTGGAGGAAAAGTTTCAATATGTAGCTGGGTTCTGTGGTAAGCTCTGCTAGTAATCTCTTGTTTGATTCGATATTAATATGAAAACCATATGGATGACCAAAAATGGGAAGGGTGCGAGAGTTGAATTTATTCTTAAAATGAGTAAAGATATCGTCGAGTCTGAATTTAAGAACCCATTTGTAATCGAACTATTCTCCCACTAAAAGAGAAAAGATATCTAGTGCATCCCTTTAGGAGATGGAAAAGTGCGTTTTGTTTGGTGACCTATATTATTGCAAAAGCATATTCAGGTCGTCTATTCTACAAAACAATAAATATAGTTAGATAAAATAAAATAAAAACTATAACAAATAGGTAGCATTCATGTTTATCACATAAGAGTTTAATAATAATAAAGTTTACGTGATATTATGTCATAAGCTCCTAAGTTTATGTACACAAGCTAGGTTGGCTTTTACCAAAGTACGAGTATAATCACTTAGCCTGGCATATATCTTCCGTTCCATGGAGATTGTCCGTCAGCTTAGCCCGCTTTCGGTCTTGTTACGCCAATTGGGGCTAGCTCTAAGCTCTGCGCATCTCTTTACATCGCAGGTCGTGGGAGCTCACAGACTTTCTCCAAATACTAAAGGAAATCTCTTTCGCGTTCGAGTTCAAACTGTCCAACCGAAAAGTTTCAAAGAACTAAAATGTTTTGAAAGCAAATCTCTTGTTAAGTATCATGTTCTTTGAAATTATTTAACATTTAAAACATACACACTTCCTTTTATATCTGAACAACGTTTTAATACGACCTAAAGCGTTTCGTGGTTAGCCGTCAGTTTTAGTGTGAAGAGGGTCGGGGCACGCAATTAGTGTAGGTCAACAACATTTTAGTGGAGTTGTAGTTAATGATTCATGCGTGATTTCTAAACGTCCCTTAATTTCTATCATCTATCTATCATCGTTATTTAAGCTTCAAGAGATTCGTTACTATATAAAAAGTGCTCAACATACTTTTACTGACGAACATAACACCTAATATATATGTATGTATATGACATATTATGCCTTCACTAATAAGCGCACTCGTGCTCTGTTCTCGGCTTTCCACATTCAGATTTTGTTTACAAACATTCCAAGAACATCATCCCACCCAGTCAGATGTAGGAGAGAGGACATAAATAAACCGTTCCCTATTATTTGAAGGTCATAGGTAGGTTATGCTCTCTGATTTCTGAAGTGTCAACCATTTGCCCTATTTTCGACAAAGTTTTATTTTAATAACTCCGGCAACCGATAACTAGGCGTTCATACATGAAGGACAAATGCTGACCGTGTCAACGGTTATCAACTTGTCAAATCGGCTATAAGCGCTTCTAAACTATCGATTTAAACTTTAACCATCAATTATCTGAAGAAAATTATTCACGATTCACAATGTTCATAGTCTGATCTTGTGAATACATAATTATTGTAATGTTTGTAGCCCTGTCGCGGTCACAAATTGCTAGGGATCTATACAATTAACAAACACTGGGCGCGGTCAGCTATTGCACGAGTGACCGGTAGAGACCAATTTTCACGAGTACTTCTGCACTTTGTATGATAAGTTAAACAGCCCACTGGGTGTAATTTTCAGACAACAATTAGTAAACCTCTTTGTCTGTCGGTTTTAATGGTTTAAAATACATTCGATTTACATGTTGACCATTAATCTGCATCCTCGACAATACGCATTGGAGCAGCGTGGTGGAGCATGCTCTAGATATTTTGCTTTGGGATAGAAACTTATGCCCGGGAGTATGACTCAAAAGTGATTGCAGTCGTTATATAATCACACAATTTCAAGCAACGATCTTGCGACTATGAAACTGGGTTAAATTATATACAAATTGACAAAGTTTAATACACAATAGGTTACACATATGTATAAACATAATGCAGATACATAAACTAAAACGGATAACATCTGTATTGTTCTCAGAACTTAAAGTCAATGAAACCCAAGAGGGTACAGTTTCGTCGAAGTCATCTTATGCTATATATCAAGAGATGTACATCCAGTGACCACTAATTGTTCCTCTATCATTACTCTATAGAACAAGTAAGATAGTAGTCGTCTTGCTCACTCTAAAGAAGCAAGGCTTTGTATTATGTAACGTTAATGTTGTTGTTTAGTATTAACGGTCTTTCGAAATTCGAATAATCAAAAATTAGTTTGTGATTTTAATAAACTTATTAAAATGGATTTTCTTATTTACAGAAAAGAAATATTTCAACTTTTCATTGAGGACTACAAGGATTAATCGCCTATGTGGTGTTAATATTATACGTTTCGGCTAAAACATTTTTGCATCTAAAGAAATTTGTGTGGGTGTTTTAACTTTAGATAATTAATTGTCATTAGTGGAAGCAGATAAAGTTGTGGACATGATAATAATATGTTACATATGTGATATTGAATAATGTAGTTCGTAGGGTCACAGACACGATATTATCTGACAATCCATGTATGTAGGTCCTAAGAAGGTGTCTAGTTACGCTGGCGTTTGAATTTCATATTATCATGTGGTAATACGGTAGATAAGATAATGAGAGTTGCTAGGAATAGTATATTTTAAGTTAGGGAACGTAAAGACCAGAACTTTTTTACATAATGCCATAGAATCAAGATTTCTAGAACTCTACCATCGAGAGCTCTGCAATGAATGTTCACAATAAATCCCACATTTTCATATGCGTCATCGAAAAATGTTGAATTTATTCAGGAAATCCTACTTTCCGCGGCAGTCAGGTTTTTATCTGCAAATCTACAATCGACCCAAAACTCGTGTAACCCTGTTCCATAATCATTGTTATTGCCGTATTAATGTTTTTAGTTAACTTGTATTTATACGGTTTTCGTTTGGCGAATATCATTATGTACCATTTGGCTTCATTTGGCTACCATTTGGTCAATTCTGTCGATATTACTAGAATAATTTTTCTTTTTATCGCTGATAATTCTTTTTAAATATTTTTATTGTAACAAAAATATAGACCAATAAACTTACTATGCTGAAGATCGAAGTCAATGTCCTTATTATACATATATACGGAACAAGAGCGGGTTGAATATTGATCCTTGCAGTATGCCAGACTGAATGGTAGTGAAGTACATACATACTTCTGTACTAATTAGTTCTTCAGTCTTCACTCGATTTTCAGGTTTCTTCCTCCTTTTACGTCTACGCACGGCGGTAGGACCTAATTAACTATCAGCGATATAGGTTTGAGTTGTGCGTTCCTTATTAAACCAGAACTTATGATCGAATAATCTTCGTGAACGAAGACGCTACAGTGTGGTATATTTATCTAAATAATGCTTCTGTCATTATATCCATAGAATTCTCAAAGTGTTTATTTCTGTCTAGAAAATTCTAGCCTATTCTAGTAAAGCAATTTAGTTAGGAATTTACTCGCGAAATTCCAACTAAACACACTGACAGAGAAAGTTAAATACAAGCTTATAAAAACACGTTGCGCCACTGAGCGTATCTCATTCTAAAATGTAACATTAAATGCTCTTCTTAGATATCGTTTATCTTCGTGAATGTTCGGGCTAACGGTTCAGAAATTGCGATTCCATCAAGCTATTGTTGTCTTTATCTAACAGCGCTGAATCTAATTAATGGAAATAAGACAACTATATTTCACCCTGCTGCGTGTATTCGAGTAAACCATTTTCTTGGATGGTTATTTCCTAATCATGTTGGCCGTAGAATATTGGGTGATCTTATTTCTTATCTTACCTTTAGGTAATATACCCTTATCTTTTTTAAAAATGTCTTGGAAATAAAATAAAATAAAATATCTTTTATATAAATTTATTTTATGTAGTTTTTTGGTGATCTACTTTTTAGTCTTATTAACTCTCTATTGTAGTACCAGTGATCCATGCTTAAGACTTTAATTTAGACAAATAATGTAGTTGGGCAGTGATAGCCTATTGGTTAAGAAATCAGCCTCTCACTCCGGGGGTGCTGGGTTCAAATCCATGGCGCGCACCTCTTTATAAAAGTGCGTTTTAAGTTTAAA
>DWME01010179.1:0-10395 GCA_018244795.1 Parelbella ahira ahira
ACGTTTCACCAGTTACGTTTAAGTCCCATGGAATAAATAGGTGGTGAGTCTATTGCCATACACCGGACACAAATCCAGACTTCGAATCACCACAAAAAATCCGAAATTAGAAAAATCCAATAGTATCCGATCCCGGATGTGAACCCAGGAACTCCCGATCGGCAGTCCTGTTTGCAACCGATCGACCAACGAGGCAGTAAAAATTATGGAATACAACTTAAAAACCCCAAAAACTAGTAAAACTCACACTTTATGTACATATATTATGTATATATATAAGTATTGATAAAATTGTTCTATGAATAATAAAGTAACATTACATTATATTACATGTACATTAACATCTTATTTGAAATTGATCCCAATTGTACAATAACTGGAGTTATTTCATAATACGAGGCTACGATGGATATGGCTATGCGATTTATGTAACGTAACTATATCCATTAATCTTGTATTTGAGAGCCTATTTCAATTTTAGAACTTCAGTAAAACCGCTTTTAACCGGATAAAACAGTAAAATGTTTTCACGGCGCTATATTTCCGAACATGGTGTTGTCATGAGCATGCTTTTGCGACTTTATTAAAATTTAAAAAACTAAATAAATGGATTTTGACGATCAATTTCAATTGTAAAGCTAACAATACCAGAATGTACGCACATCGGATCTAACTGGATAAACAGTAAACTGTTTTACGACACGATCTTTTGTTTGAGACCAGTTGACTGAGATGAAAATTAATAGGCTAGTTTAAAATTTGCAGCCAATCTTTTCAACTTAGTTAACTTGGATATAAGTAAAATTAAATGTTGAGTATGTATGTACATATATGTCATATGTAATTCCGTTTAGTTTAGGCTCAGATGGTTATGTCGGTTGTCAAGAGATTTTATTTTTATTATCCGTATAAGAGTTTCGTTCGACTATGTTCTTAACTGTCACATCCTGAGACTCGTGTTTACGTGGAATGATAAAGGCCTTGATGATGGTGACGATGGTCGCTTTTATCATTATCACGCACATTTATAAAGTATTACCATATCTTGACGATCTTTAAGGCCAATATGATTTGCACTGTGACATAGGTATGTTTTTAAGAAGAATATCATGATTATGAATATTAAATTCCGAATATCCTCCGGGATGATTATGTTGTGTAAGATTAACGTACTCGCGTCTCCAGTGTTCGCGTTCTCACACTGTCACGTATTACTTCAAAAATTCGCTTTGGAAGCGATCCACGTCTCTCAGTCGCTTAAGAACTGCGCTTAAGTTCGTAATTGAGGTCACCTCGCACGGGGTTGTATATGGTGAGGGGTTGGGGATATCAAGCTCCGTTTAGGTATAATATAATTATATAACAGCTATTAGGGCGTCAGGGTTTTTGAAAAACAAACATGCGGAAGACACATATTTTTAGTATGGTATAAGAGAATATTTGCAAAATGTTTCTTTCCTCACTGTTGTTATTATCACTGTGATTGATGTTTGATTGTTCCACTGTTGGGCACGAATCCCCTCTCAGAATAAGAAAGATTAAGGCCGTAGTCTACTGCCTTGGCTAAATGCGGTTTTGCATCCTTCACATGCCCTAAAGAACATTATGGATAAGTCAAAGTTGTGCAGATTTTCTCACGATGTTTTCCTTCACTATTAGAGCATATAATTTTTAAAATTCTAAACGCACATAATTGTTTAAAGACACGTGCGGTAGGGTTTGTAACCAGGACCAGCGAATTGAGAGGCTGAATAGTAAAGCACTTGCGTATCATCGCCATTTGCTTAGCGTTCGATCCTAACCTAAATGGTATTACTACAACCATTGAACTATAGCGGCAATTCCGCTAAGTTACCGTCAACAGATTTATCGCCTGTCAGCCGTGGCCTTCACGGGTTCGCGGGGAAAGTAGAGCGAGATAGGTAACCTTAATAAGATTGGGGTTCCAGGGAAGGGGGGGGGAGTGTTGTAGCAAGCGGTACGTAATCGTCGCTGGAAACAGTAGCTTTATCTTCTCCAGTAGTGACAAAAGATGCTGTACCAGCTTAAAAGCATCGCCCGAAACCAAATGAAACCGCGATCTAGCAACTACAGAAATCTGTACCTAATTTACTTACTTTCATAGGCCCTAGTAATTTTCATGTCAATGATTATTTCATCATCATAATCAATCTATTCCTGTCTACTGCAGAGCCCACCCTTCTCCAACAAGACGCTACTAAGCGTGATCTTCAGCTTTTTTTTCCAAACACTGCCAGTCACTTTACGCGTATGGTCACTAAAAGTACATGTATACAAGACTTGTATATGTAATTATTCGACAATAGCTGGCAAGTAGATTTACATTAATCTTGTATATCTGTTACGTAGTGTGTACAAGTTATGTGGGTAGGCGACAACAATAGTTGACAATGACGCGGCGCTCCGTCAAACGGCAGTGACATGATGTATGACGGAAGATGGCGAATGAACGATATAGCTATGGACGTAAGGCAACATACTAGTATACTTAGCTATTTCCACACGCTGATGTAATCATAAGTTAGAAATATTATTTATTAATAAATTATCAGGTCAGGCCCCTCATGAGGTAGGCAGAGAATACCGAGTATTCTGCACCTCTACAATCCTTTGTGCCTATTCTACTTTCTTCGTTAATTAATTGCAAATTAAAAGGTACCCGTATTTTAAAATGTCACCGCTATTATATAAATTCTGCCAAAAATATTACCACAAAAGAAGCCACGTAACGTAATAAAAATACTGATGATTATTTTGAGATACACAATATTCGTGTTTCCTATTGGGGAAAGTGTCAACAATTAATGACACCGGGTCTTAATAAGATTGACACAATGTTATTTGATGAGGGTTTATTGTCGGCGGAACAGAACAATACATTTTTCATGTTTATTTAGTAAAGATACTCAAACATGGAACGAGTGTTACGTAATATTTATTGTTGGCTGGCCACAAAAGAAAATATCTTTATATTTATTATCTTCACTTTTTTAAAATTATACTTATTTAGATGTATGTTATACCTATGAAATTTTTTCTTAATATCATTTGCTATAATGGTAAAGGAACACATCGTAAAAAAACCAGCATACCTTAGAACTTTCTAGAATGCTCTCTGAAGCGTGTGAAGGCTGCCAATCCTCACTTGGCCTTACCCTTCTGATTCCAACAAGGGACTCATGTTCAACAATAAAATAAAAAAGGGTTGACTATAATCTTAAAAATGGTAAGATATGATAATTATAATTACCTTTAAGTTGAATAGTAGATATGCTTGTACAAAATTACATTTTGTTATATATTACGTTTCGAAGTTTATAACTTAGCTTAAAACAGTGTTAGGGGAAAGGAAACACTGACGGATTACAGACAGATTTTATTAAATAGAATTTTTTGTTACAGATAATCGTTTATTAGAGCTAGGTTATTCCTGAATATTAGCAAAACGTCTCCTTTTTGCATAAAAGAAAACATTGCAGGCCATTAAATAGAAATATATGGTAATACTAATAAATATATAAAATGTATCCATTAAGAACGATATTAATATTGATAAATATTGACATCGTTTAAATTTCGCATTTCGCAAGTACATAATTTTAAATTGAAACAACTAATCAGGACACATTTATAAACAGTTTTTACCCGTGACATATTATTAAAATGATTTATTACAAATATCTACATATATATCATTGGTAATATTATATTAATATACATACGAGTATATGGAAATTCTAGAAACATTTCTTATTTACAGAACTTATTAATTTTGAGCATTCTCTGTTTCTGCATGGTTTTACCACCAAAATTATTTTATAAAATTCTAACAGCTTCATTTTGTCACATTAAAAATTGGTTTATATCGTTTATAAGCGTTCAAACTGTATTCCTATTAAACTTTACCATAGTGGCCTCAGCGGTCCGATCGTGAAAGTGTCATTTCGTATAGTTTTACCGCCCTCACTATATTCTCAAAGGGACTCTTTTTTTTTAAACAAAGTAGCCTCTAGTCTTCCCCAGGTTTCAAATTATTTCCATATCAGATTTCGTCCTACTCAGTCTAGGGGTTACCCTGTGAAAGTTTAACAGACGAACAGCTAGACAGACAGAGTTACTCGTATTTTCGCATGTATAATATTGTAGAAATATGTAGCTATATTGTGGTAACAACATATTTAACTACCCTACTAATAATACCATAATGATAATGTTATTATTATAATTAATGTGGTTTGCGATAATTTATACTATTTATGACTGTTACACGTACTAGCAGCAACACAATAGCAACAGTGTCCCATTAACAATACGAACATTTTATAAAAGCAAATTTCATTTTTGTTCTATTTTTAGTGGGTTTTTGTTTACTGAAAAGCGACAGGTTTGTTTTCGATCGTGTTTTGTTCAGTCGTTTTTTTAGTCGCACTGCCGTTCACCGCGGATGAAACGTTCAGCGCACATGTACCGTCATATATAGCTAAATACCATCCGTTGACCGTATTTGTTACAATGGCCCACAAAAAGTCTATTTGTATGCACCCTCGTATGAATTTATTATTAAATATCACGTGATCATGGAACCAATAAACAAATATCCAGCTTATGTCCATGACTGAATAGACCTACAGAGAGGGAAATTTGGGGTATTCGAGTTGGAGAACGCAGAGCACGACTTCTCACACTGCCTCCACAGCTGCCTGAAACCGGTCAGGGCATGTAACCGTGCCTATACAGCCAGTTTTATAGCGTGATCTGCCAGCGCAAGTTTTAGTCGCCTCTTACGACACTCTGATATTGCGGCATGGCGTCGGGGGTTGTATTCTTTCTCCGACATGGATACGTGACATTAACTTCATTAATTCTGCAAGCTAGATGAAACGAGTTCTTAAACGAGACGACAATAAAACTAAGAAGAAAATTGAAAACGTTATATCTACATGAAAGCAGTCGTGACGTTGAAGACTGAGGGAGCCATAGCTTAATATATGTACATCCCTAAACGTATATTAAATTAAAATCATAGAGAATGTAGGGTGAGGGGAACTTTTCCACAAGTCATGGCGGGGACTGATCGCTGAGTCACGCAGGATTGTGTATTGATCTAACACCAGCAGCAATGTGGAAATGGGAAATAGTTTTATGGCTGCGATTAATGTTTTATACGTGAATATTAACATCAACTCCTTATCGTTTCTTTGTTGGATACACGCAAGCATGCGCGCATGTTCATTTTAGGATTACATATCTTTTCTTGAAGGAGAACACCATAAGAAGTCCTGCATCTCATCTCGAAGTTAATAGTTTTCCATAATGCTATCTAAGGTGTGACACGTCTGCCAACCCGCACTTGGCTAGTGTGACAAACTTTCGCCATAACCCGCCTTCTAATTTGAGAGATTATGGACCAACAATGGTATTATGAAAGTGTTGTCGATGATAATGATGATGGTGATAAACAAAAGTATGATATTAAGAGGTAACTTAAAGTAATTCGTTGTAAAGAAATCATTGTCATATCACGCTTCGACAGATGCTAACAGATTCGTAATTTTGAAAATATCTGTTGTCGATTTATTTTGACAGTTCATTTACATTTCGTTCAGTCGCTGATGGGGATATAAAAACGCGATTGATTCATCAATCATTGAGCGAATGATTGATTAATGGACAGTTCCTCAAATTTCAAATTTTAAACAACTAAAATGTTCATTTTCAAAACATTTGCAAGATGTAATATTGCTGTTACTTTTATATGATTTAAGAGAATAATGACACTACTTCTTACCTTTGAGTTGGTGACAGCAGTGGCAAAAGGATACCATTCTTTGCAAGGGTTATTAATTTAGCTCTTGGTTTATGTATTTAGGTAACAGATATTAACAGGGAGGGACATAAGGGACATAAAAAATAATAAATGGACCGACTAGCCGTACCTTCAGTAATTGACTGTGACATAGCGAAACCAAGTTGAATTTGGCGTTTCTTGGCTGTATTATACATACATATATTAGGAATAATTATTAAGATACAGAGGAAGTTTAAATTAATAATTTAGAGATTTATTGGCGGACACCGCTTTCCTTTCAGAGCAGAAGGTTATGACAAATTATGTTTTCCTCACATAGTTTTCTTACCGTTCCAGCGCCACGTATTACATTTTAATGATGCATAAAACATTGTTTTATTACAGGTATATCCCAAGACTGGAACCCTGGACACAGAAGCAAAAAGTTGAAACATAAACGAGTTGGCTGTCGCTGTTTTGTAACTAACTCTAAACTAGTGTTCAGGAGCTATAACACTTTAGTGATCCATCAAAATAAAATCTTGTTTTATAAAATTTAATTGTTAATAAAGCTTCATTATTTTTACTTTTTATTAAAACATCGCATGGAATCTATAAATATGACATAAAATTAAATGGTTTATCTAAATTATAGCTTCCAACTTAAGTCGATTCATCAATCAATCAAGATAGCGATTTGATCTGATTGATTAATGGACAGGTCGCCAGTGTTCGTGAGAAACTTTAACGCTTCTTTGAATTATTATAACTCACAAATTGGCTGCGTTTTCATTTGTAAATTAATAAAGTTCAAGGTAATTTGGCACCTATTAAAGAACTTGTACACAGACCTGACAACTATCTTATTAGTGTAAGGTAATTACAGTTATATTTCAACTTGAATGAAATTGAACTCGACAAACGTTAGTGGGCGTTTCCTTAAAAACTTCCTGGTTTAAATTTTCTAAAGGCAAACGAACGAATGTAAATCAAAAAAGTTTATCTTTAAATTGATCTTAAACTAAGCTGAATACTGAATACAGGAACACAATACAACTTACTTAAAAAACTTTATCACTTCAGCGAGTGAAATAAGAGTTCAAATGTCATAGAATACATTTATGTTGTCGCATCAAGTGGTGAGTGATAACTGTATAATAAGTACGCTGCTCCAAGTACAAGTACAGTTGAATACAGTTGAAAGAAAAGTGGTGCTGGATACAGTTTGCGTGGTCTCCAACCACTCCGTGTCCCCCAGTTGACTGGATGTATTATAATTAATGGTCCACATCGCAGATCTGTCACGTCTCCTTGTTACTTTTCCTGCAGACCTTTCCCTGTTTCCCATCAGCCCCCATGTAAAGTGAGTTTCATCAATCACCCCTTGAGTTTGATTGATTAATGAACCGTTCGCTGTAAACTTTCTTTCGGATTTTCGATTGCGACTCTATTTCTGTTTTCATATTTTAGATTTATTTTTAATTTGAAAAAAAAAATGCAACATAAGAACATAATTTAAAATAGAAAACAACACTCCTTGTAGCGGAACATCAGTTAAAAAATATGAACACTTTTCATTTTAATGCGAATATATGTCGATGATATCTTTGTACGAGTTATCCGCCGGTCGGGCGGTTGCGGGTGCGCTAAATAATTATAAATATTCGTTAGATAGTCGGTCTAGATCAGTGATTCTCATCCTTTATGTGATGGGAGACTATTTGACTACATTTTTGTTTTGCCAGGGACTCCTGACGATTTAGGGCTGATATAAATTTTCATAATGTTGCACCGTGAACATAACACGTAAAATAATTCATAAGTTTATCTAATCATATGCTTTCAGAGCTCAGTATTGGAGTTGGTCCGCGACTTACTGATTGGGAACCAATAGACTCGATGATCGAAGGGTTTTCTGACGTAATAAAAATTTCTAGAAGTCATTAACAATGTTTTTTACTATCCGTATGGGACAGACATTTTCGGTTTGGATAATTGGCAGCAGCGTAAAGCACTTTCAGTTATTTGATGCAAAGAAATTTGTGGATTTGCTTTGATAAAAACTATTTTACATCTAACATTTCTGATAAAATTAAACTTTAATAAAATAGTAGTCAATAAACTAGAAGCTTTTATTAAATTAGAAGGGGATAGAAATGCCTTTTAATAAATAACTTAAAGATTCGCCCTTTAAGGTATTTTTCGTCGTACCAGTGGATGCATTTTCAAAGAATTCGTATTGAAACTCTTCTTTCATTATATTTCTTATTAATGTCACTACTTTTAAAGCCAATTTAAAAGAAAGAATTAACCTTTTAGAACGGAAAAGAAAGCATGAAATGAGGCGATAAAAATAGACGTTTACGTAGACGAAAAAAGACATTTGTATGAGGTTCATGTCTTTTTCTCTTAATAGTCCAAAAGAAAGAACTTAAGTTGTTTAATATCTACGCACTAAGCCACCTCTCTAAATGCTAATCGAATAACTGTTCAGCCGGGAATTGACCCTGGGAATTGATCTCTAATGTGCAATACATATTGTGGCCAAAGCAAAGCAAAGCAGTGATAGCCTGGAGGCTAAGAAATCAGCTTCTCACTCAGAGGGTGGTGGTTTCAAATCCATGGCGTGCACCTACTTACAAAAAGTGCTTTTTTAATTTAAATATCACTTGCTAACGGTAAAAGACTACATCGTGAGGTACCCTGCACTACTAAGAATTTATTAAAAAAAATTCTAAAGTATGTGAAGTCTGCCCACCGGAATTACCCAGCGTGGCAGATTACGGCCTTAACCTTGTCAATATGAGAGGATACCCATATGCCAACAGTGGAATGATATATGGTTATATATTATTATTATTGTGGCCAATATGTCTTCACTGAAAGGACTGACTTCAGCTGACATGTTGCTGTTGACGCTTAATATCGGATAATCAGTTTGTCAATATGCTATTTTAGTACAAAAACAAAACACAACTCGTTTAAAAATATATAAATACGTACGAAAAATGTAAACACTCCATATATAACTAAACAGCTTAAGAGGAAAATACCGACAAGTATATCTCTAAACAAAGTCTTTAAGAAGTAAATTTAAGTGGCAAAGAGAAGCCATTTCTACTAACCACCTACGCGCCTGCAATGGATCATGAATACCGCCATTTTTAATATTCACTGTTCCGTTTAATACGAGCATTATTAGTTTCAGTTCTGAGAAATTGTACAAAAGTACGAGTATATTTCCCCACGTCGCGTTATTGGGTCTCGTAATACAGGTACTAGAAAACCATTGATTTTATTCTCAGGCGGTAGTGACACTAGGCACTATTATGTACCTATTTATTTATCGATAATCCGTTCATTCGTACATAATATATAATTTTTTTATATTTCGAGTTTAAAATTGTGTATAAATAAATATCCACAATGTTGGAAGAATGAACATAAGTTTTGTAAAAGTAATCACTGTAACAATATTTGCTGCTAAACAGCAGTTGGTGTACCTATCGCGCACCTCGTTCACGATGATACGGTACCGTCCCTGTGCTTTAAAGACAAGTCAATTATTGAATCACAAATTAATTAAAACTTTTTTAATGCCACCTATAGATGTTTACGTATTCAGACGAGCTCAACCTGCACAAACATCTTAAAATGCAACAGATAACGTATGTTATTACTTATTATAATATTAATTATAATAATATTAATTTTATGTCGGTACTCTCTAACTATCCCGTAAGGCATCCGATTAATAATATGGTAACTATTAATCAGATTACTTGTGTTTTATCTAATAATACAACAAAGCGTCCCTATAAACGCACCTATCGATGGTTACTGACAATTAGTCGTGAAACGCGGGTCCCACACAAAATATCTTCAATCTTTCCGGGCGATATCCTAACCAAGGAATTTATAGACGTGTAATGTATCTGTTGGAAACAATATTTAATAAAATGCTAATCGAATTTGAAATACATTATTTAATTAATTACCTCGTTGGTAGAGTGGCTGCAAACGCGACTCCTGATCGAGAAGTCCTGGGTTCGATTACCCAGACGGGTATCTTTTTTTAGCTTCTTGTTTAAATTATTTAAAATTGAATGTTTTTTTAGTTTTTATATAAAGTCGTGTATATTTATTTTGAATAAAGAATTACTTTTTTGTACATTTAAACAAAATATGAAATTAGATTCAAAATCAAAGGGACATACGAGTACATAGTATTACTGCCCGTAATATCCAATACATAAAATATTGAGTTTCAACATGTTCTCAAACGTGCGAAGTCTGCCAACTTGCTCTTGACTAGCGAGGCAGTCTAAGACCTTAATCTTTTTCGTTCTGTATGGAGAGAACTAACACTGAAATAATGCAAAACTTGATAACGACGAAGAAAAATATTTCTTCGGTAATAAATTGCACGGTCATTACTCATCGCTTGACCGGTAAAACTTCTAAGAGGTGGAGCTCTTGTCAAAACTATTGCGTCGTAAGTCAATTTAAAAGTATAATAATAATAATAATAATCGACCCATTTGTCATTCCACTGTTGGAATATGGGTCTCCTCTCATATTGAGAG
>DWME01010180.1:0-10394 GCA_018244795.1 Parelbella ahira ahira
TCTCTCGTGCGGTCGCGTTTTATAAATGTTTCACATATTAATAAAATTAACAAAGCGTCGGTGCGCGGGAGGGCTGTGAGAAGAAGACGCTGGAGGCGCTGGGCAAGCTGTCTCCGCTGTCCGAGTACCGCAAGATGCAGGCCGAAGCCTCTAAGGTGGTATCATTACATGGAAGATAATATCAGACTATTTAATATCTCAGAGCTTCATCATGAGTTCGTCATCTTACACTGCGGGACATGGGCGCGTCCGATAGCACGCCATCCAGCTCAATCTTCAGCTCTTCGCATACAACCACTTTCAACAACTTTTCGTCACTGCACCAAGCTTCAAATGTACTACTTGAGTTGTATGCTGGCTCAGTAATGAAGGGCGATTTTGTCGTATGTTTACTAAGACCCAATCGTAACCTAAACGTATTTATGTGTGTGTGCCTGTGTGTGTATTTTCATACATATACAAAACAACCCATGCCAGTACAATACATATATTTACAATATATGACTATAAGTTATTCTACGTTACCTATGTTACATATTGTAATAAATAAACATATCGGTCACCGCAGGCCATGCGCGAGAATGTGGGCAGCGGGTACCGCGTGCCCACGCCGCGCTGGTCCGGCTACTACTTCAGCCACACCTCGCCCGGCCCGCTCAATTTGATGGACAAAAACGACGGACTTACCACGGTAGTATTTAAGCATTAGGAAGCATTGATTAATCTCTATATACTTCTTCCATGTGCGGCGTGCTAAGTTTATGTTGTTTGAAAGTTTAAAAAATCACGCCTGTGATACGCATACCGATAATATCGCTTGAATATCGTACTTTACTCGTAATTTCTAATATATATTGTGACAATTGATTCTTCAACTCTTTCATAGAAAGTTTTAAAACATTATCCGTTTATGGGACTATTATAGGTGATATATTGTACTACACGCCTCTAGCTACTCCTTCCGATAAATACAGACGTAATATTATGTAATTCTTTAGAACTTTAATGACCTCACTTTAGTATTTAACCACTCTATTTAAAAATAACGGCTATTAACAACACCACGCACAAATTTATGCTTCAACTGATGTTTCAGCCCGAGAAAGGCTGGAATAGATCGGAGCTGGTGCGGCCCAACATAGTGGAGCCGGTGTCACCCCCGCAGCCGCCGGCCTCCACCAGCAAGCCGTGCCGCTACCAGCAACTGTACGACCTGCTGCGGGAAATTGGCCTGCACAAGTATATTGGTACGTCTCTCACACAGTTAAAAGTTGCCACACAACCATTTCTCAGGGATAACGCTCTTACAAAGTTTTTCATTTATTAACCCATTCACGTTTAAAGCATTACGGAATTTATAAAAAAAAACGTATAATGCATTAGTTAGAACCGATGTACATATAGCTTCAATATGCTGATATTACATTCCGCCGACGGCTGATCGCAGTATTGCGTTGCCTAAGCACGGCTAAATGCTCTGGCCCCTACGGATAGCAGCATAGGCCGTGAGAGAAACGTATTCAGGGCGATTATGCCTCTGCTATCATTTTTACCTACACCACAACACCACAGCCTATCTTTGTCTAACAGTGGACAACGATAGATGAAGATGATATTAGGTTCATTAGAGATTCACAGATATAAATTATGGTTTATTCTGGTGTGATGTACACACAGATCTGTTCAAGAAACACGAGTTGGACATGTCGACCTTCGCGTCATTGAACGAGGCCGACCTCAGCGAGATCGGCGTCTCCGCCTTCGGGGCCCGCAGGAAGATGCTGCTGGTCATAGCGGGTCTGTGCGCTCTACTTACACAAATACATACATGTGATAGATGTGCTGTAAATGAGAAAAAATATATGCAAAGTGTACCTTGTTGTTTGGTATACGACAAGTGTACCTATCCTATTTTCTTAGTTGAACTAGTACACACATTTGTTCCCCTTTCACACATTCCCTTAATATCTCTTTACTGAATAAATTCCCTAATATCTTTACTAAATTAATAAGCAATAAATGAGCTTGTGGCATTCCCACACGTACGTACGAAACATCTAAAATAGATTTTCTTTACTATTGCAAGCGTGAAGCATATCATGTTAAGTAATAATTCAATCTTCAAAATGCAAATTCAGAATATTGACATAAGAAACGTCCATGACAGAGCTGCAGAAACAAGCGGGCTCGGCGAAAGGCGCCGGCAGCCCGACGGACCGCAAGATCGGCTCGCCCCAGTACAACACGGCCGCGCTGCCACACGACAAATGGTAGACGTGCCTCCATCGCGCTACTTCATCGTTACATGTCACAATATCACCTAATATAAGATCGACGGGATATCGATTTACATTTTTGAATTAACATCTATAGTGGTAAATATCCATAATACCTTATCACCAAGTTATAAAATCGGTATGAAAAGTCTTTATTCTAACTAACTCGGGCACTAACAATGATTTGTAATGAAATATTCCATTATTACTTTCGTTCGATTACTTGCGTTCGATTTTAAAATGAGTGAAATTAAAAAATGTAGTCCGATATTTAACAAGTCGATCGTAGATTCTTAGGAAGTATAAAAATAAGTAGATTTTATTTTATTTATATTATTGCGATCATTTGGAAGTAAGCTAATATTTTTGTATTTCGTAAGAATGTAGATTCTTTAACAGATCTATATACATATACGTTTCTCGTCGTACGTTTAAATTCTTCCGTTAATGTAACTGTCAAAATGTCTATTTGTGACGCGTTTTACTTGTTATAATAATAATCATATACATTTTGATATTTATTGTAAAGGAAGAATTTCTATTAAGCTTCGTTACTATAGTTGTAGGACTCCTAAAGAGATAATGATGATGTTCATAATGATCTCTACATGAATAATTCAAGACTGCTAAGTTAATGTAGAGTTGAGACATATTTGACAATCACGCGTACTAAGGTTCGTGATGGAACAGACGATTTTTTGAAAATGTTGGGAGAGCCTTCACCGGTCTGTTGGATATTATCCTGAATTGTTGATTTTAATACATAGTATGTTTTTTATATAGATTTTATGGTAGCTAGAAGCGATTCGATAGTTTTGATCTCTACAATGGACTGAAAAATTGTTGAAGTAAACTAGGCCTAAAGCCATATTTTAGTTTTAATGGAATATCTAGGATAAGTCTTATTGAATTATTAATCATATTATAGGCGAAAGCATGTTTTATTTTATGATTTTTAACCCCTTAGTGTATCTACATCATCACAATAGTTGCCATATATTAACAAAAAAAAGATTGCAATGTTAAATCCAGCCGGTGTTTTTAATACTTGATTATTCGGAATATATGCATATACATTAAAAATCTGTAATAATTTTATCGTGATCAGGCCAATAGATGTGCTCGTTTTGATTTCATATTTTAGATAATATGATTTTTAAAGTGACGATCGTAATTGGCGATAGACAAATGAATCAACTTATCAAAGTATTGTCAAATACTACGACTAAATTTGACGTTAGCGTCTAAAGTACACCCGCCCGTCGCTCCGCTGACGCTTTTAATCAGATAACATTTATTATTTACCAACAATTATTGTGTTTTGTGATTATGAATTGAAAACTTTTTTTTGTGCTTAATTTTATACGTGTGCATTTTGATTTTAACCATATTAACATATTTTTTGTGAACGTTGTGTTGTTTTTTTAAATGGTATTCTGATAGATCTGTAAGTTGATATAATGTTGGTGCATAATGCGATTTAAAAGAAGGTAGTATTATATAGAAAAGAACTCGCGGATGTGTATGGTTATGTATCAAGCCAAGTATCATTGGGTGTCCGTTTTTAGAATCAATGTGTAGATAATTTGTTTTAATCATGAACTAGTGATTTTGATCTATCGTTTTAAAATTTGATTATAATATGTGTGCGGAAACATTACCGGTGTGATTAGGAAATATTACTGGAGAACATCCATTTGTTATGCAGTGAATATAGATATAAAAGAAATGAGTTCGAAGGTTATGTACTTTTAGTTGTTTTAGATTTGTTTAGTTTTAAGATAGAAGCTGCACGATTGTTTTTAGGTTTTGCTTGTACGATTAAAAGTTTCTAAAGTTTGTAAAACTGTTTCATTTTCTTTGACGACCGACTAATTACGGTATAACGCAGCCTTAGCACAGCTCAAATGACCTGGCCACAGGTGGCAACATCACAGGATAAGTACGAAAAGTTGTGCTTTACGATCCTCACCTAACATGCTCATCGTGGGGACTATAGGCAAACACCGCCTATGAATAAGCACAAGCGAGGGAAAGTGCTTTTATTGTAGCATAGAATGTCCAGCAATGGCCTGAGATAGGCTGATGTTTTAGTTTGTCATAATCTGATACAATGTCGTTCGATCTTATGTGTTACACAATCAACATGATTAGGCGAATCGGCGAAATTCATCTCCCACGAAAGAGATGAATTTCGCGAGGGATCTCATCCAAACTATTATCTACTCTTCCCCGATTCGGATGTTCCGTATAGTAATATACACAAAAAATACATAGATATTGAACATCTTGTGTTTCGTTTCGCGTTTTCAAGTTTCCCAGTGGTCCGATTCGTATAACTTGAAATTTTTTAAACCTAAAGTGAATAACACTTTCTATACAAATGCAAGTCTGACTATTTAAAAATTTTGTCTTACTTCTTATATATTTATCTTTTTTATTTGCTTTTATAAAGATAAGTTATTCTTAAAACAATATAGGTACCCACTACAGGCTTAATTCAATAAAAATTAAAGCTTGAATGATAAAATATAATGACGTTTGCCATCCAACTGACATCTGTCAAACGTTACGGTGAGCAATTGACATTAATGAACATTCTACTGAAATTTTAGTCAATTCCAAAGTGATAGTGATTTACAATTGCAATGGGAAACGCTAGCGCAAAAGCTGTGGAAGTAAAGGTGGGGGAAGCACCGGCAGCAGCTGGCGCGGAGAAGCCAAAGCTGAAGCCGTGCTGCGCGTGTCCCGAGACCAAGCGAGCACGAGATGCTTGGTAAGGTTACTTATTTTGGCGGCTTATTACGCAATATTTTCCTAATTTACCTTACACCAGATTTTAGTATTTGTGACGTGAAAATTCCCGAATTTTAGCTGTTACGAAATATTTCCAAATGAAGTCCTAAATATATTTCGGCTCACCGATGATTATATGTTGAGGATCAATACATATTAGTACCAGTCAAATTTCATTATGGAGTATAGATTTCTGTCCGCTAGAGAAGTCCTGAGATATTTTATTACAATAAAAAAGTGCGGACACGGAATTTGTCTAGGTCTCTAAGTAGTCTCAGATTTTTTTATGGATGGTGTTGACATATAATTTCGATGTATTGATATAGGAACAGTTTTTAATTCATTCCTTAATATAAAAACCAGCTGTACTATAATTTAGTATGTTAAACTTAACAGACTTCTCAGAATGAAATTTTTACTGTTACCCTACTGAAACATTGTATGTGTGCTCACTCATAATATTTCATTATTTATACTGATTGCCCTGTCCATGTGAGAGTCCCAAGTGTAAAATATATATATAGTAATTTTATCTTACATCAAATGTAACTGGCAGTGTACTAAGTGTAATACACTGCCATGGGTAGGCAGATTAGTGAGTCTGAATACCCTTTCAAGGATTACACGTGTGATGTGTGTGTGGCATACTATATGACCTTAACTCTCTCAATATGAGAGGAGCCCATATTCCAACAGTAGAATGATTAATGGGTCGATATTATATTGTTTATATTGTTTGTGTTGTGTCAAACTCTCAATAATATCCAGTTCTGATTTAATTTATGTTAATAAAACAATGTTCTAATATGACTTAAACAATTTTTCAGTATTATTGAGAATGGTGAAGAGAACTGTGGACCGCTGATAGAAGAACACAAGGCATGCATGAGGAAACTGGGTTTCAACATCTAATTTCGCCATCAAGTATTGTACTTAATTTGGAATTATTAGTGAGACAGCAATAAATTGTGCATAGTTTATAAGAACAACTGTTGCAAAGGTACATTTCATTTTAACCATTTGAAAATGGAATAAAATACATTCCATTTATGAAAATTGACATGCACTTAAAATTTTATACTACCTTGATAGTGAACTGTTATATAATAATATTTGTTAATATGTTTTATAATATTTTGCACACAATGATAGACATAATATGTTGATATCTATCTTCAACATTACTGTTAATTAGGAATGCATCTTGGTAATTGCCATTAAGTATAGGTAATTTTTTTTAGTAAATTTAATAAAAAGAAAATTATATTTGGCATACATCAATAATATTTTCTTTTTTTCTGCTGAAGTATGTCTATGTTTTTTCGTTTGCTATTTGAGAATGTGGAATAATGAAACCTATTTTTAAAAAGAATTTTCAGCACAGTTGTTCTTTTAGTCACCTTTGGTGTGATTTTAATGTGTTTAAACTGGCCTGATGGCTAGCTATCACATAATTTGGCTCCTCCATAGTGATCTGGAGGTCAATATGTCATACTTTAGTAAACTAAATGGGATATGGTAAGGAATGTATTTATTATTTATGTGTAGTTATTAGAAATTAATTTGAGTATGTTAATTTATAAAATTTACTGTGTACCTACTATAGTTTTTTTCTGATCATCATAAACAAATGTCATTTTAGCAACTTTGGCTGTACAAAGTCAGTGACAAATTAATATGAAGGCTAAACTGGCGTTTATTCACTCTTTCTATATTAATAAAATTAAAAAAAAAATAAGCTTTGTAGTAATTAATGTTTTAGTACACTGCTTCTTGATCTTAGTTAAGTTTTAGCAACCAAAGAAAACTGTATTCTAAAAACTATAATAATGTTTCGTCTTATTTTCAAATTTTTCATCACTTCCTAATGATATGAGAAAGAGAAAGAAAGATGTGCAAAAATCATTTTGCAGATGTTTAATTTATTAATATGTGTATTTTAAATATATTGTAAATAAAAAGCTTTTGGTTATTATATATTTGTTTTCCTCATTTACCACAACCTTTTTTTTAAATTGAATATATCTGTAATTAATTGGAAATAACAATAAAATAATATTTCATGAATACACACAAGCCATCTTAATAGTAAGTTCTCATTAACGTTTGCTATGTTAAAGTGGTATTCTCGAAATTGATTTTGATAGTCAAGAAAATACGTTCAATCACTTTATTAATTCCACTATTTTATTTTGTATTTTTTGAATATTGTAGCATATTATGAAAACAACGGTTTGACCGAAAAGACTGCGTCCTTGTTGACGATCTATGACTTCTTAGCCAAACTTATGCACATGTGCCTTGACTTAACTGCCTCGTTGGTCGAGAGGTCGTGGGTTCAAATCCCGGGTCATGTGCTATTGGATTTTTCTAAATTAGAATTTCTAGTAGTGACTCTGAGTCTGGAATTGTGCCCGGGGTATGGCAATATGCTCACCACCTATTCCAGGGGACTTAAATGTAACTGGTGAAACGTGAGAGTGTACTATACTCCCCTGCCTAACCCTTCGGGGATTACAGGCGTGATGTTACGTTATGCAGATGTACACGGGCTGAAAGACCTGTTCGTGACGAGACCAGACAAAAGGTACTTAAAAGTAACATCCGTATTACGCAAAAATTTACAATTGTGGTGCCACAGTTTGATTCTATTTTAAAGGCGTGGGTAGCGTTGACAGGAACAGCAGCTACAGAAGTGGACTTCACTTAACAGAAATCGCTAAAAAATGGTAATTTTCATACATATGAAAATAGATGGCCATCGCGGCACATTTCAGGATAATCTAAATCACAATTATTGGGTCTGACATCTGTATTTTTGGAGGGGTACGAAACATGCAACGTGATTAAAAAATAATGCTTGGCTGGCTTCAATTCTTCATAAATTGTCTTAAAGTGTTCTGAATATATTTTCGCTCGAGAAAACATTAAAGGACTAGATTATTCCCTAACTCTAAATCAACTGCAGTAAATGGAATTAGATGGACCATACTGTGCATAGGGATTACTCTAAGCTTTGGACCTACGCCCTAACTTGGAGGCGTGGAGCGAAATCTGTACTGACTCGCCTATAAGAGAAACAGCACATTAACTTAATTCAGTTTCGATTATACTACAAGCTATGACGTAGGATTAATCAGAGACACGTAATCAGCTCATATCTCACAGATGCCTTGAGTTCACTTACACTTATTATCGTGTTGGCAATTATTAATAAATCTGTTTACATGTATATTTATTCGTGGTCACTAGCTTACATCCCAAACGTTATTAAAACGTCGGAGCGGCGGGTTCATACGTCAGTGTGAAATTTTACCGGTAAATTTGGTTTTTGATTCGCATATCAAAATGCGTTTAATAAAAAATGCTCAACAAAAAAGTGAAGATGGATCAGCCTCCAGTTCAGTTCGCTCCGCAGATAGTTATGGGTAAGAGTAATTATTTTGTAATACTGGCATCATCTTGGACTTAGTACCAAATGTTTTTGTTCGAAATTTAAATTATGAAAGGGAAATTTAAAGAAAGGCTATTAATACACAATAGACACTTAGCTCGTATTTAAATATTGCCTAAATCCCAGGTATATAAATTAATATAATAAATTATTATATTAAGGAACATTAATTCCTTCTCATGTTTATAATTTTAGGTTGTAGGTTAATTTTAGGTTTTAATTTAATTGCCACATTATAGATTTATATCTACCACATTATATATTTATATTTTATTAAAACCAAACTACAAATCGATTATTAAAACATAACAACAATACGTTTTAGCAACAACAGCTTTCGCCAATCAAGAGGTTCTTAGAAACTAAATCTGTACAGATTTGATAAAAACTGGTATTAAAATATAAAATCACGGATATAAATACTTTTATAATAAAACAAAAATGCAATACTGCTTTATATCAAGGGATAAAAATCACTGTTTCTCTGTTCTTGTCTTTACAATTTGAAAAAAAAAGGAAAGAATTACATTAATATTTTAGAAGAATCATTGTTAGTATCGATTTTATTAAAATTGCTATTTTATTCATTAATCGTTATTTTATAAAAGAGATGATGCTTATTTCCATACACCGGCCACAGATCCAGACTCCGAGTCACTATTTGAACTTTTCTTCTAAAAAATCTAAGTTAAAAAAATCCAGAGGTCCTCACCATCAGCAGTCACGCTTTGAAACTATCTTTGGTTCTCTAAATTTTTTAAACAGTTCAATGTAGATTAATTTGTTACGAATTCCTTAGTAATAAATCGCACCTATTGAGAGTATACGCACACTAAATTTCATGTTTCTGTAAACAATAATATAGCTAACTTGCCATGTGGCTAGCAACGACGAAGTACATATAAATGGTTGTCAACTGCTTCTAATTTATTATCAGTCTAAGTTTGTTTAATCACACTGCGGATACAAAACAATATTGTATGCCTATTTACGTAGTAAATTTATTTTATACATAATATTTTAATACTTTATGTAGATGGTTGACGTAGGTGCAGAAGACGCTGGTGTTGCCGAGTTTGTATATGATTGTATATTTGTCGTTTAAAGGCATATAGAATACAATTCATGTATAGATAAGTTACCCACATTGGTTAGTAAGATTTCATTAACAACAAATTTTATTTTTAAACGATTTACTGTATTTTTTTAACTACGAACATTTTGAAAAACTCATTTTTAACCTGTAATTATTATTCAGATCTAAGTGAATAGCCATGAAATACATGCTGACAGTTCGGTTTAATGTGCCTGATACTTTACTTAGCACGTTGCTGCATTTGTATGCATGAAGATAAAGCTTATTAAAATCCTAATACACCATTTGCCGTTAAAAAGCAAATTACATTTCCAAAATTGTTGTCTTATGAATTATTTCTGTTAATATAAATTATTTGGTTCTCTTTTTAATTCGTTCTAATTAGTGAATAATTAATTTCTGGACTGATCACCTTAGAACCTCACTGAGCTAACTTTATTGGTTAATAAATTATTGTCACCCGTTTCCTGCCCAATTTGCAAGATAAAATATCTCACTATTTAATAAAAATGTTACAATTTCATAATTTAAAGTATTACTTTCAAAGTCTTCTATTTGTTATTTGTATATGAATGATCAATAATGGCTTGCTTTGTAGGTGAGTCAAAAACGTAAACATGAATAGGTATTTATTTCACAATTATTTACTGAAAATGACACCCTTCTTTGCAAGACAAAGAGTTTTTAATGCGTTCATTCAAATTCAAATTCTTTTATTCATTATAAGGTATATACATACACTCAATGAAAGTCATGTTTGGTCATTATACCT
>DWME01010181.1:0-10391 GCA_018244795.1 Parelbella ahira ahira
ATGTCCAGCAGTGGACGGAAATAGGTTGATAATAATGATGATGACGATGACGTATATACGTACGTACGTACATACAATAATGTATATACGAATGGTATATACATTTCAACATAACGGAATTGTTTTTTATGATCTTTTGCTATGCCATCAAACGCGTAAAGCGTACTTTACGGCTTTTACGATCTTAACGCGCTATTCCTCGCATGATCTTTAATTTTCATAACGTTTTGTAAAATTTCCGTTTAATATTTTGCATGGAGAGCACATGCAAGAGTAAACTATTTAAATTAATACTCGATTTTACTAAATGAGACAATATTTAGGAGCTAATCGATTCATCAGAACTGTCACATTGTCACACCCAACACTAACGTCTAAACGACAGCAGGTCGCCATATTGTTTACAAAGGAAAAAAAAACTACAAATCAACACTTTGTTACATAAATACCTATTTATGTAAATAATTATAGAGGGAAACATGGATTTAGGTGTTCCAAGTGGGGACCTCAGTTTTAAAACAGAAATGGACGCTGCAACAACTATCTGCCGCTGCTGTTTGATGAACAAAAAGGACATGAAAAAAGTTGCACATTATCGTGATTTTTTGTACGATTTGACCAATATACATGTAGGTTATCTCTCAAATCATTAATATCTAGCATGCATTATCCATTTAGGTTTATAACAGTTGAGAAATTTGTTGTTTAAATCAACATAAACATAACCTATTGTAGAACTGATTTCTTACATTTTTGGTCCTTATCTTATTTTTAATTATTTTAATAAAGGAGTAAAACTTACATATTGGCTTACGAATAACATGTGTACGCTTCACAAATATTTTAATACTCAGCTTTGCTAAACTGCAGAATAGTAGTTAAGATATATTTATTTCTGTTACTTTCTGTAAAATAGGCTTATATTATGAAGGGAAAACCATCTGCCAATTAAGGTCCACGTTAGACCCGAAAGACAATACCAGCTATTTAGCTACAGTTTTTAACAATTATACTAGATGCCCAGCATGGGAAGAAAGCCACAAATATATCATTATACAAAACCATGTTACAAAGCATTCCACCATTGAACAATATGTAGCCAGTGTTACAAATGTGTTTGTTACTTAACAATGTTTAAAAATGGCCTGACTTTTAACACTGATTGTCAAGAGAAGTGATCACTTATTACTAGTTTGCAATATGTGTCTGCCACAACAGTAAAAAGGGAAATAGGGTAATGTACATTCATACATGCAAAAATAGGTGAGTGGCTTCACTGTATATAAACAGAGAATTTTGTAACAGGTCTATCTTAATACTATAGTATTTTTTTGGTTAGTTTTTATGGTCCAGAATCTTGAGTATATTAATTTTACATATATTAGATCTGTAATTTGATGTGCCTATATAATAATAATTAATAAAAGTGTGTCTGTGTACACACATAAGAAGTTATATGTACTTCTTTGGAGTAACAAGATAAAAATCTTTCTAATAATTTTAATCTTTGTGTAATCTTATTTTTGTAGAGAAAATGAAACTAATAATAGAAAAATAGTATTTAATAAATTGAAAGAACATTTTATTATAACACATTATCTAGTTAAACAAATTTTATTTAAATATTATAAATACATACCATCTACTAACCTCAACTTCTACAAATGTACTCAAATTAATATGTGAAAACCACTTTTATCACTTATAATCACAGTAAATTATCTTTAAATCAATAAACTGTTTATGAATATCAGTCCCCGCCATATATATTATTTGGATATATATTTATGTATATTATATAAATATACATAAATATCTTTATCTGAATAAAATATAATATATATTTCATTCAGATAAAGATTTCAGACCAATACAAAACTGAAATGTTGACTAGCTACGTTTATTGGGTCAGATTTTTGAAATGGTGTGTGTGTGCATCGTCAAAATTTACTCTCATTATTTTTCCCTAAGGTGCAAAAAGAAGTATAACTTCAATAATCCTCAGTGCTTATTTTGTAAGACAGGAACTTGTAAATTCTCATAAGAATCTTAGTTTCTATAATTTACTTCATCCACTACCCACTGTGATAGTCAAATATGTTCAATGTCTCCTTCCCACACCCAAGGTACTTTTTAAATATAAACATTGCCATTGCTAGTGTTAACTGTTTGCACCCTTTCCAGATTTCAGAATGTGATGGCTTGCCCCAGTGTCTGTGCAATGAATGTGTGATGCTGCTGCAAAAGTCTGTCAAGTTCAAACACAAAATATTACAAGCCCATGCAATGCTCAATGACTACTTGAACAGATGTGCCCCTGTGAGTTACTACATATTTTTTATATGATACCATGAAGTCAAACAAAACATGTCACTTGATGTTCTCAGTGTTCTATGGAAACTTGTATTCAACCTCATGTATACATAGATTGTCAGGTTTATAATTGGAATACCACCTATTATACTTTTGGATTGTATTAACAGCTAAACCTATTCCAGTTCCCTATAGATCCCCAAGATGCTGAGCTGAAGAAATATGAGTGTCCTCACCTGACTGCAACAGAAACATTGACTATAGACTCTGAGAATTCCAAGCTTGGTTTCCACAAGGTTTTAAAGGTTAGTACTCTTTCATGCTTCAGATTCTTGCCCTATTCCTGCCATTTTTTGATATGAAATATTTATATCAGTACATGCACTTGGACCTGATTTCATTAATATTGGCATACCATTTTTTGAATCCTAAACACAGTTGTTACCAGTTCAGTATATTAAATACCAGTTCAATTTAAAGTTTGATCAAGACACATTTGCTGTTTAACAGCACAACTGGCATCTCTAACCAATATAATTTTTTTCCATCTTAAACATACATGTCTATAAACACCATCATTGCCATCATCATTTTAACTATTTAAATGAGGACCATTGTATAAAATTCTCCACAGCATAAAAAGCAGCTGAAGTCATCCAACCTGTTCCATTATGAGGTATCCCCAGAGGTGAATGAAGACAAAGCTATGGAATCTGTAAAGAATGAAACTGGCTTCTCTGACTTTGAAGACAACATGCCCTTAGAAGAGTATAGGTGAGTTGTTTTACTGTTAAACTACTTGAGATATAAATACACACAAATAAATTTCAAATTCATGTGTATGTGGACTTGCACTCACACATCCTCACAAACCTTTTCAATATTACCTGTTAACAGTATAAAATCACAAATAAAAATTGTTCTTATTGCAGGTCAAACTCTAACTATGAAGAGCTGGCTGCAATATTAAAAGATGAAGTGCTAAATACGATAAAGATGGAAGATAAGAGCATTAAGAAGAAAAGAAAGTTGAAAGAAGGCAAGAAGAGGAAAGATGTTAAATCAGAGAAGGACTTGAGGTTAGACGAATTTTCTTTGGCTTGAAGAAATAAAGTAATTTATGAGACAAAGCTACTCAACAACAAATGGTCAACTAAGTGTAGAGATATAACTCATATAAATTACTCTAGCCACCTTGACATGGCGATGTAATAGGGTGAGAGTGGTAGGTGTTAGTAGATGGAGACAGATGGTGGAAGGGAACACACATTCCTCAAGGGCCAAGTTAATTTTGTATGACACCAAGCACCTGTCTTGCACTGTCCATTCTCCTGTCCTTTTAATGTTGGATCACTAGCCTCCTTTCAAAATAAGCAAGGTTAATAATTAATTATTATTATTAATTAATGTTTGCTGTGAAGCCCAAGTGTGATTTGCACTGGACAGACCTTAAAAAGATTATTTAGAACTGTATTATGTGTATAATTTCCTTGCAATATTAACTTTCACCATAATAGCAAACAGTATTTGATATTAAATTGCATAGGTATGACTCTGTGAACTGAAATAAGCAGTGAAAATGATTTCTAGTGGAATGCTGGGTGTGATCTAATTTCGTTTGCTTTTGGACACATGTTCTATACGCAGCAGTTAGCAGTTTGCTACGGTTCTAATAGTAAATGTATTTCGATTCCAGCGAGGATCCGACAGATAGCACGTCAGAGCCGCCACAGACTTATTCCATTCGCAAATCGGCCGAAATCGATACGTCCAAAATCAAAATCGTAATATTGAATCCTGAAGAACAAATTAAACAGAGAGAGGTATTTGTTTATTATTTTATTTTTCAAAATATTCACTTCACTTGCAAATATTTTGTTTTGGTTAATTTAAAAATAAAGCAGATTATGTTCAATATTTCCATGATTATCACCATTAGATTATTTAAAAAACTATCTTTATAATATAATATAATCATTGTTACCTACTTTTAAATGCGTCAGTTTATTCACAAGCGTTAGTTTTGGTATGTCTTTTTCAGGAAGAAAGCAAGGCAGTTCTGAAATTCCCATTTCAATGCCACCTGTGCTACAAAGGTTTCAACTTTGAAGCCAAGCTGCAGAACCATATGAAGAAACACAGTCCGGTGAGGAATATGCTTGTAATGCAATACTTATTTAGTTAATTTGTGTAAACAACAGATTGCTTGTATAAGGACAGAACACATGCCATATTATGCATGTTACTGTTGCCTATGAATAAATGTAATACCAGAGGAGTCACCGTTGTGTTGCCTGCCTTAAAGGTATATTTAACATTGATTTAACTATTGGGTACTCCCGTGTACTGGCCACCGGCCGCTGTCACTGTCCCCTTGTGGCGCAGTCGCGCGGGCAGTTCAAGTGCGAGCTGTGCAGCATGTACCTGCCCAGCGCCTACAGCGCGTCCGTGCACGCCAGCATCCACACGCGGCGCTACGAGTGCCGGCGCTGCGGCCGCCGCATGAGCGACCGCGCCTCCATCCTCGAGCACTACAGGTACTGCTGACTGCTGGCCTAGCTCTAGCAATATAATGTACTTCTCGTCAGCAGTCAATCTGTATGAGCGTTTGTTTTCTACTGCCAAAGTTGTCCCATTGAGTTTTCATTTAGATGCGTTGGCCAGCATGCTCGAGCTCGTAAATATTATCTTTGTAACTAGCAGCCTCACAGTTTTTATGTCACTATAACACACTTTAACATAAGCATAACGCACATAAACTTTTTTCTGTACATATAATGCACTCTAATTCAGTGCCATTGTGGAAGCCTGGTTCAGAATGGCCAACATGATTGTTATTACCATTCCAGTTCACTGCCGCACGTAATTCCATTTTAGATAAAAAATACAGAACGTATATTGAAGCACTGCACATGGCTATAAACGACCATTGATGGGACAACGTGGTCCATTATGTCCCAGTCATGCAAAACGGTCGATTTGGTATATTAGGACCGCTATGGCAGAATTGAAACTACATATAGCAAATCCACAGTGCCGACATTATAATTACAGCAGATGTGCTTAGACAAAAAGACCACTTTAGTTCATCATGAGCCACACTGCTACTTCAAAAAGTTTGAAAGCCATTTTTTTAATAATTTATGTTAATTTATTTAATTATATTACTTGTATATTACTTAATTTGTGTTTCAGAACACAACACGAAGGTCTGCTGACTCTCATCACGTGTCCTATCTGCGGGAAAGTATCGAAGTGAGTTCTGGCTTTGATAACATATTACACTATTCTACACATTTCAGCTTGTGACACAGCCGGGTTACCACGCGGCCGAGTCGGGGTTGGATCCCGGTCGCATAAACATCTAAATAATGAGCTTTAATATTCGTTGTGAATATGTGTATTTGTATACTCTACTGTCACTACTGGACATAAAGCCACATCAATGTGGATTTTACTTACAATCCCCACGCTGGACCTGCTTATGGCGATCCTAGGGCACACCTGCACGCACCACCTACGCTGCTGCCCGTCCGTGGTTAAGGCATGTAGGCGCGTCATCATCTGCTCTACATCTTACAAAATAATATGCTATCCCATAATATATGCCCGTGATAACGTTGCAGTAACAGCAAGACGCACCGCGGGCACATGCGCAACCACCACAGCGGCGCGCGGCCCGAGTGCGGCGAGTGCGGCAAGAGCTTCGTCAACAAGGACTCGCTCATCGAGCACCAGCAGTGAGCGCGCACACACACCGCCGGCACCACACTGCTCGCTAATAAACCTTCAGTCTGGCCAACCACTCGCTTTCAATTTATTATTAGCATACCATCACGCCAGGTCCATAATAACATTGGCAGCGAGTATCAAGAGCCCAATATCTCTTGTTTTACGGACCTGATGTGGATCTTCTACATCCTCCATCTTCATCACATTCACCATCTTCTACATTCTTCTACTCTCCCCGTGGTATGGGATTCTTATATGATGAAATGATCAAGATGCATGAATCCCGTGCGCAGGATCCACCAGGGCATCAAGAACTACGAGTGCGACATCTGCGGGCACAAGTTCCGCACGCGCAACCAGATCAAGCACCACCAACTCAAGCATTCCGACGTCAAAGAGTACTACTGCGTGGAGTGCGACGTCAGGTCGGTCTAATTGTTTTGTTACAAACAGTACCATGTATTATTCAAATATCACGCTTTGTAATATGTATTTTTTGCGAGTATTCTCAGTAGAAATAATACAAGTTTTATATAAGCATACCTTGTGCCCTTACTAATTGAAAGCACTTAGGCGGCGTCAAGGACCTATAGTCGTTATATTCCAATTATAATTTCATATTCGTTCGTTATTTTCGAATTTTAAACGTGTTAGTTCTCTAATCATTTCTGCTCGTTGATGGGTTGGTGGTTACATGAAATGCTTTTATTTAAATCGTCGTCATAAAGTAATATTATATTTAAAATTTTTTTGAGTTTGTAGAAAATGTTTGTTAGTTTCAAATGTTGTTACTACATTTAAAAAAAATTAAAAATAATTTCCAATAGTCTCAGGTATCTTCCATATTTTTATAGACGAATTCAAATGTTTATAATGCTCCCCGTCAGGTTCAAGTCGGCGCACACCCTCCGGCAACACCTGCAGAAGAGTTTAAAACACAAGGACGTCCAGAGTCTCAAGTGAGTACATTTAGACACCACCATTATTTACCTCGACTCGGACCTACCTAATTTCCATTTAATAACACACCATACATACCTGATAGTGGGAAGTGGTCACCACCATAGCTTAGATATTAATAGATTTCAAATGTATATACACAATTGTTGAACTGTTCGGCGGCGGGGTGCGCGCAGGTTCGCGTGCGCGCGCTGCGACAAGCGGTTCGAGACGGAGCGCGCGCTGGCGGCGCACGCGGCCGTGCAGCACGACGGCGTGCGCGCGCACCGCTGCGCGCAGTGCCCCGCCGCGCTCGCCTCCGCCAACTCGCTGGCCAAGCACGTGCGCGTCGTGCACGCCGGCCGCCGCCCCGCGCCGCGCCACGTCTGCGACGCCTGCGGCAAGGTGTTCCGCGGCCGCAGCGTGCTGCTCAACCACGTGCGCACGCACACCGGCGAGAAGCCCTTCGCCTGCGCCGACTGCGGCCGCCGCTTCTCGCAGCGCACCGCCATGCGCACGCACGTCAAGCTCGTGCACCTCAAGCTGCAGCGCCGCGCCAAGGTTACACACCACCGCTTAACGTGTACAGGTTACGTGGATATCACACAGGATACTCTACTCAAATATATTTTCATCCAGATTAAACCGGAAGCGACGGTCCCGGAAGCGAAGGGCGACTTCAGTAAGGAGTCTCAGCTGTTCGACTGGCGTCAGCCGCCGTGCGACTACTTCACCGTCACAGCGGGTCCCTAGTGCAGCACACCGCGGTGCGCCCCGCCACGTACAAGAACTATGACTATTCAAAGAATTATTTTTCTACTACAAGCATAAATATTCTTACCTTATCAGACTGACTAACAAATCTTGGTTTTTCACATAGTATTAACAGATTACTTTAGAGAAGAAGGCGAATATTAGGGGGCTCAATCCCGTTTAATAATAGAGAGTGGCATGAAGAAGTGAATAGTTCGGTGGAATATTGGCACAGAGGATATTGAAGGAAAACTTTACTCCACCAAAAACCTATAACTTTAGAATGAGAAAGCTACTTGTTTAAAAGCTATCTTGCGTTGTAAAGATATACATATAGTTCACAGAAATGGGGGTCATGTCGAAAGAGAATTGAGCAAGCTGGAGCCCAATGACTTCAAATATTACAGCCTGTCAAAGTCGGTCGTGACTCTCCCATGGTCTGCGGGCCCCGGGGTACGGGTTAACGGAATACGACATTTCTTGACCGCTGCACACGGCATGGTACGCCGCCAGAAGTGACGACTTTCGTCTGACGCTGTTACTAGGCTGTCCCGTTTCTGGTAATTTCTTCGCCCGCCCACGCCCTCCCCAGTATCGCTTAGCCCCCGTCTCCCGTGGGCCAGGAGATTGTCACCAACAAATTTGCCAAATTATAGTTACTTGTGGACGCCATGTATCTCGCTAACGGGCGAATGAATTCGCGCGAAACGTTTCGCGGCGAATTCGCCCCTTCTGGACAAGGCCTTAAATATGGGGTATATGTAGGTATATACAGATTACATTTTGAAACAACTATCAAGACTGACTGCGATAGATCTGCCTTGTATCGAGTGTACTGTTTATATACTCCAAACAATTCGTTCTACCATGTTATTTAACATAAGATATACGAGAAGTTCATCCGTTCGCCTGTAAGTCACATGTCAATGAGACCGACTTTGACATTCTTGAATAATAATAATAATAATTTAGAATAAATCGCCTACTATATGATCTCATTAAAAACCCTAATATTTTATAAGTATACGTTTCATTTAGGTTTTTTATTATTTTGCACTTAATTTAAAAATGTTATTAATTGCTACGCTACATCACATAACATCACCCCAGTGTTGCTCGCCAGCCGTGAATATTGAAATAAAACGTTTCTACAACACTTATTTTATTTTAGTAATGTATTAAGTCAAACATCAAAAAATGAACAAAACCCGCTATTCGCTTTGCTAATTTCCGAAACGTGATGTAGATACCTACGTACTTATCGAGTACTTACATACATACGACGAACAATCTTAATATGTACGTTCATTGTGGTAAAGTTCCCATGCTCTTAATGATATTTATGATGTTAATATTATTTTCTCTGTTTTATACGTGAAGCATATTTGTGTAGATACAAGAAGAGGATAGGGTTACGAACGTTAACACGTGTTACAAATAAATATCTTCCGTAAATCCTTGCATTTGCAGGAAAAATGAGTAATTAGTAACAGCGCTTTGATTTTCTAAAAATATTTTTTTACTAACGAATCTGTTGACGTAAAAAGGATGTTTTCCCGCCAAATCCTGATCATTTTGATACGCTAGCCATATTGTTTTTCATAGAATATTCTGTTAACATTACGGCAGGAATATTACATAAAAGTGCATTTAAACAGTTCATTATAGGAAATATGAGACATGAAATCAATTGTGTGCCTTTTAATACACAGAAAACTTCAGATCATAAATTTTTATTTGATTTATACAAGCGGTATAGAAGTTAAATAATGTCATTTTTTTTTTGTGCCGCAACATATTGTAATTTCTATCTGTTCTGATTAAGATTGATTATTTTAAATAGTACTTGTATGCCCCAGGCATTTATTATGACGCCTCGAAACACCTTGCCTCCACTCTACTTATGACGTACCTACGTTTTTTTCATAGCTTTTAAAACATGCTAAATAGTACTTTTTATGTAATATTCAATTGATTTTTTTTATATTATACATAGACTTCTACCGGAAACCAGTGTTATGAATGGAAACTTAGTGAGTAATTCTAGTTTACATACCGAACAGAATGTTATAGCTTTGGCACATGTTATTCCTAAACATAAGGTTTAAACTTCTCACACTACAAGTACCTTATACGCTAGAAACGAGTAGTTAGACTATTGTGAAAGTAGTTGTCCAAGATAGTTAAATATTTTACAGTTAATTTTTTACCATTTACATATTGCTTTCCATATACAACAGATGTAGCAAATGGGTAAAACATTCAAAAACTAGTTGGAAAGTTTCGACTAAGGATGTCTGCTTTTCCTTCAAACTGTTAGCAGAATTTCATGATTCACAGAAAAAATGTTGCTTTGGAACAGAAACCCCCAGATACAATTGTCAACTTAACGTAGACCCTACCCCTATAACTGCACTATACTTACAACTTAATCTTTGGGCGCAGGGAAGGGATCCGACCAGTCTGCAAACTTTAACCGTACAATCCAGTTTACTACGTCTGTTGTACAGATTATCACAAGAATTTATTTCGTGTGTTGTTATGGATTAAAAATAAAATAATACTGTTGCCGTTTGTTACGGTTTAGCTATAAGTGTGACCGCGGTACCGAAGCCACTAAATTCCTAACTGTACGTGCTACTTAAATGTGTTCA
>DWME01010182.1:0-10389 GCA_018244795.1 Parelbella ahira ahira
AACAGCATTCCCATATTGAAAAAAACTACAAAATTATTATTCTTATATATTCACGCTCAGTTCCTTACGAGGTATATATGTATGTAGAGAGCACCGAGTACCAAATGTCTCTATCTATTTGCAAGCAATATTGCCATTCTAAAAGGTTATATTACTGCTACAATTATTATTATTATTCGATCATACACTTGTGTGTATGTGAACATACACTTCACTCGAAATGCGTTACTGGATATTTCAATTTAATTCTGAATCGAATACCGCGAGTTATATCAGTCTAGAGCTTTATTTAGTGCCTGACCACCATCGGGAATGGTTTTAATTCAGATAAATATAGGCTCGGCCCTAAATACAAGCTCTTTGTGTTCCCGACATACAAATGGAGCTTTACAGAGCTTTTATAGAATCAAATGCGTTTAAATCATGCGAATTCATCGTCGGACCGCGGCGTAGTTCATGTTGTTTTGTTGTCGATTTGTATGCGTGTGTACGTATATAGACACGTCACCGTATGTGTATATGACTTGCGTATGTTTATGAATGTGTTTTAGTATGTATAAATGGGTGTGATTATTAAGGCAATGTTCTTTTGTTGTCATTATTTTTGAATGCAATATCTCGCTTTTCACGATCTGATGTAACTCATTACGTTGTATTTACCACTGATTTTCACGCAGTTCACGGGACGGATTGGAGATTTAAATAAAAATAATGAAAAATAATAATGCATTGTCATCATCATCATCATCATCAGCCTATCTCAGTCCACTGCTGGACATAGACCTCTATGGCTGTCCAATTAGTGTTATAGAAAGAAATAATAACATTGATCACACTTGTTTGTAAACTCTCTTTAGTTTCTATGTAGTTTTGAACTTTCAACTTATGAAAATGATACCCATGTCACAAGTCACATCTCCTGTACAATGAATAAAATCTATTCCGATTTGGATGTATAAAAAATATACACTGATTCTTATAATAAAATTTTCGAACAATCTGCAAACACAATCATTTATGTAATGGTGCATGTCTTAATGCAATAATGATATTTATTTACGACACCACTGCATACAAAATGCTGTTTGAATATATTTTAAAATTATTTATTGAACATACTAACGTGTTATAGAAACGATATAAAAAGTTCAAATTACGCCTGTCGCCCGTGAGCTTCCAATTAGTTTGTGTAGTTTTACATTTACACAGAATTAAATTCAAAGTTATGTTGCAGGCGTTTGCATAAAATTTCAGTTTGATTTGTTTATTGAAATGGCTTTTAAAAATAAATTCCAACGTTGTTCTACGAGTATTTAAATCGTCAACGGTTTTTTTCCGATTACTTGATCACTATAAGAACTCTTTTCCATTCTCTCAAAGAATCCCGAAATGACTTCTATTCCCGAAATATGTATCTTCAAAGTTGACTTAGAATATATTAATATACTTTCAGTCATTCATTCGTCATTCAGATATACATATGTATTTTCCAATTCCATGAAACGTATAACATAGCTGTTGAAAAGGTTGAAGGTAGAAGTTAAGTACTACAGCCCGCTGCCTATCTTTGCGGAAATTACAGGCGTGATATTTTGTTTTTCAAATGTTTGACAAACTATGTCACTGCTTTTAAAACTGTTTATATTGCATAATCAGTAAACCAAGTTACCATTACTACTCAACTAGTGTGACTGTAACTTCTCAACAAGTTGGACTGCAAGTTCTCAAGAAGTCGGACTGTAACTTCTCAAGAAGTCGAACTGCAACTTCTCAACACACGTGACTATAAGTTCCCAAAAATGCGAAAATGGATAGTTGCCGATTAAACCACCCTTAGACCCAAACTCAAACTAAAAGATTTAATAACAGTGTTGCGTACATCAACATTATCAGTAGGAACCCGATGTTGCCAATAAGCGACGAATAAAGTCAACATTTTAATAAACCCAGATGTACGTACACGGCACGCTGTTACTGCAATTACCGGATTCTTGCGTAGTGTTGCCATTTGTAATGGAATCTGATTATACTGGGTGAAGAAATCATATCTCGCGACAATAATATCTCGGGATAACTGATCCTAAGGTATGTAACAGCAGAGCTTGTATTAGTATAATCGTACAGATGAAACAAATATAAATAAATATATATCCCTGTAGATATTAATATTTTAAGAAAGGATGTTTGCTTAGAAAACACTTTGACCATTTTTTGATATTTTTTCAGAAAATAACTGTCATAATACATCGTGTTTGTGTTGTCCTTCTAATATTTTTCGTTGGTCATATGTATGCTTCCAAAAGTCTCCCATATCGAATCTCGTATCCAAAAACAAGTATGCTAAAGAATTTAATTATTTCACTACATCAAAAATACTTTTTTTCGATTTTAATGACCCCCAAAAAATTAAATTAAATTTTTTTTATTCATTTGCTAGTTAAAATATTATATTTATCATGACCATGACCATGAAGTAGATAATAAGTTTACCCACAAAATTCGAACCGTCCTACACATCTAACAACTGGCAACTCTAGCAACACTCGACTCACAAAAACGTGTCGGGTCCAACATGGGATCTAGTGATTATAGTTGTAATTAATGCGAATATCTCCCCCAGGTTTTTGTCCTAGACATTGGCACTTTAACAATTTCCTTAACTGTATCATATTGTTGATTGGAATTAAATTATATCATCTGTGTATGGCGATGAAAACGCGTCAGATGCACATTCTAAGCATTTTGAATTCATTTTTATACCATTACTTTATTGGTTTCATTGCTCATCTCACTTTTTACCATTAGGAGTTTAAATTTTATACAGCGCGATTGATTAGATATTTATAGACGTCTTCACTGTGTATGGTGTTGATAATTATATTTGTCGACGTGTGATATAATTGTGGAAGTGGTCACTAGTATTTTTTGCTTTAAAATAACTACTTTGCCGATAGCCGTGATTATATTTATAATGTCTAGGGATGTCTCACACACTATCATCAATTCTCAAATTAGGCAGAGATTTACAAATCATATTCTGTATACGAGTATATGTACTATGACTGCCTCATTAGTAGAGTGAAGTTGAAAGCGCATCTGCTGATCCAGAGTTCTTGGTTTCTATTTCCGTATTGAGTACTATTGGATTTTTCTAAATTAGATTTTTTAGTAGTGGCACGATGTTTAGATTTGTGCACGCTGTTAGGCAATAGACACAGTACCTGTTCCTTGATTAGACGTAAACGTGATTGGTGAAAGGTGTAAGTGAACTGCACTCTTCTAACTACCCCTTCGGGAATTGCAAGCGATATGTTACCTGTTATAGACGTATATAACCTTCCAACCACAATAGTGTATAAAACTCTACACCCTGACAGAACAACAAACCTGATTCCTCTTAGAAATAATTGTCCAGATTGCCCTTTGCACCCACAAGCTTCAGCGTAGCAGCCAAAATCATTAGTGCTTAGTGACTAACAGCCCCTTGATTGTCTTCCTCATTTCAGCTAGGAAATAGACGAGGAACTAAAAATGAAAACTAAAAAAAAATATTTGCATGAACACACGTAATATACCTAATGGTCAAAAAATTACAGATAAACAAGTTTACTATGTTCCACCTAACAAGGAATGCAAAATTTAAATAATGACATTAAAATTATAAATGATAAAAATTAATGACCATCTAAGAACCTAATTGTCTAACAAGGTACTAACAAAAGGACTTCTGCAGCTAACAAAGGTACATAAATTAAATATATTTTTGCTACTAACTCCGATTAGATGATTGAACCAGATTCGAGAGCCACTCAGCATACATTTCTACTAACGCATTTGTCGTCCACACAAGATCATAGATGACCAAAACCCGGGGTCCAAGGGGAAAGCCTGTTCCCAAATCGAGGAATAAAGAAAAAAAAAATTTTATATGATAGTATACGCCAATGAAAATCGCCAAGCTTATCTCTATTTGCGATCCCTAAAACTAAACTCGTTAATAAGACTAAAGCCATTCAACCGTAAGATTTAAACGAGCCGTTAAGACAAAGCCTCGCTGGAGTTTCCTAATCAAAGTTACTCACCTTTATACCTTTAATAACTAAATACTAGGCACTCCCGTTAAGTTTTATAAATTCGATGCTTGTGGTCGTATCTCTTTGCTTCACCCGCAAGCGACACGCAATAAAGTGTGTTTAAGGACTCGTCTCACTGACAGCGCTCAGTGATTAGCGAGCGAGGGAGCATCCACATGTCTGTGGTTGAAATATCATGGTTAATCTGTATCTAGACGGTAAATGGATAATGAATATCCGAATATTGAATTTAGAAGAAACACGTCAAGTCCGCAAAGATAACGTTGTTTGGTCCTCTGTGCTCTCTGCGCATGAGCGACTGCGCTCTTTGCTAAGGGACTCAGCTGGATAGAATAATAATAATGGTATAATATTTAAATATTTCTCGCTAGTAGTATGGTTGCAAAGGTCAAAGTTTATTAAAACGCCAAATCATTGAACTTACTTTTTGAAATTGTCACGTCATTGTTGCGCATATTCTATGATAATGTAATTTCGTCGTATATGATGATAATGTATTAAAAACTAACACACGATCGTCCATTAGGTACCTGTTATTACAAAAATTATGCACTGCGAAGTTATGATATAAAATATATTGGTTAAATACTTCAGTTTAGTGACAAGACGCGCGCTAGCGTTCGGCTAAGGGAGGTTTGACCGTGCCGTGCGGGTTGCGCATAATATTATTGGATTTTTGTCATTTGTAATTTTCAGAAGTAGCACGGAGTCTAAATTGCAATATGCTCTACAATCTATTCTATGGTGGGATACGTCCCAACATAACATAACGAGTGACGTGTAACGCAAGTTTACTACCTTCCTCTACCTACCCCTCCAGGGTAATATTCTCGTTATGTCTATACTATACTATAGTTCCTTTCGTACCTCGCCAGCGATGCGACTCCCGAGTGCGGTGCGTAAACCATTGTGCAGAATTAATTACAAGCGCGATAGAACGCGGCGACCGTAACAAGAAGCGGGCTGGTATCTTGCGTTTGGAGCAAGGGCTAAGGTGAGCAGCCACCGGCGATGTAAGCCCTTAGTCTTGTTTCATTGCGCCCGAGAGTATCTACAATGCACACGAACAATGCGCTTTTATTGCAAATATAATGGTTATATTATTCATCTAGCCAATCTCAGCATTTAACCTTTGATGATAACTACCTATTGCTCTGGTGGGTTTTCGAACGGCCCGGGCTCGTGGAAATTATCTGATAATACTTCGTAGTTATGACGTATTGTTGCCGAGTTTAATTTAGTTACAATAGATACAGAGATATGAAAATGATATAAATGTTATTTGTTAATAAAGCTTTTGTATTTTTTATTGATATGAAAATAATCACTTTACTATTTCATCATTATTAGTCTCCGAAATCGGGCTTCTTTTATGACACGGGTAATATAGGTACTCGTAAATAATATTAAAAACATGACAATATTAATAAAGTTACTTATTGTTATAAAAATGGTCATTCTGTTATTTCATAATTATTAGTTACCGAAACCGTGTTACTTGTATCCTTCGAGTGATGCATATAGAAAGAATACTTGTACCTACGTAAGTTTAGAAACAGTTCGCTATTTAAGTACTCCTTAAGGGACCTTTACAAATATCAATATTGAATAATAACTAACAGCTGTAATATCATTCTGGTTAATCATAGCGTTAGTGTAAAGAATATCTCTATATTAAATATAATAATATAATATCTCTATATTAAAGAATTTTTCAACTCCCACTGGCAGTTTTTGATATTAGCATGACCAAACAAACAACTCTTCAGCTTTGTTATATTAATACATAATATGTATATGTATATACAAAATTAAATACTTATACATAACATACATAATATATTCATTCGAAAATCAATAACTATAGCACTTTTTACACGTCTCCAAAACAAACTTAACCGTTTTCCTCAAAAGTTTCCCTCTAACAGAACAAGCGTCTACTTACACATCAACATCAAGAGAACAAATTACTATATGTACGCCATCGACATCGGCCCTTAAATACATAAATGTAACGGCCTCAATAAATATTATCTGCTTACGGCGAGATTCAATCTATGCGCCCAAAAAGGGGCGTGGACTCGTATTAAATGACGTAGTAAAATGTTGGCGACACGGAATTAATTCTGCATTTTTCCAGGCGCATATTCCAAAACCGCATTCTGGTCGATGGCGACTTTTTTGCATAACACTTGTCGCCTTTCAACTATGTCGTGTTGGTCCTTATTAACACATGTATCGCGAGAACGGGTGAGGTTTTTCATTACTGAGTTAATTTGTATAATGAGAAGTAATTGGAATAATCGCCCGCCGTATACATCGGCCGGCCTCGGTAATCGGAAATCCGTACCATTTTTAGTAGAACCATTCATCCCGAAGCGGGAGTCGAACCCAGGACCGGTCGCATTAACAGCTCGGTAAGCTAAGGGATTTGTTTCACTGCCGGCTTGGTGGCTGCGAGATATGTAATGTTGTAACGGGTAAGCACAATCGTGGTTATGTATTAAGTGTAAAGTTATCAAATATTTGAATTGAAAAGAAATCGAAAGTTTCATATACTATTAACAACTGATTTTTGATCGAAACGATTTACAAATATATTTTCATCATTCGCTGTGGTGATGACTCAAAATGATATAAACATTTAAAATAGCATGTGTATGGTCTACTGTATTAATATGTTTTGAGCTGATTGACTCTACATAAAATAAACCGTTACTCATTTATGCAAATTGAATAATTTTTCGTATCTACTTCTTCCCTCTTAAGTTTATACGATCTGCTTTAAGAGATTTCCTCTCATACTAATTACTATTCAGTAAGAAACTGTATGTACTGGATATTACCAAAAGTCATAGTTCAATATGTATTATTAAAAACATAACAAAATTGTATGCTAAAACTGATGTTTTAATTTTGTAAAACACTTTTAGTGTTCATCCAAAATGAATATATACACACATACATATGTACACACATTTTATTGATTTCGATGTATGTGTTTATTTGACGTCTCAGTTCTGTAAGGATAGAGATATTTGGCACTCGGTCCACTCTGCCTACCTGGTAAGGACTCGGCGTGACATTATTAGATAATTCTTTTTAGATATACGAAGATATATAATGTTGTAAACGATTTGGAATTTTTTATATCTGGAAATAAACTAAAAATAAAAAAACTTTTTTTTATATAGATATCAAATAAATGACAAGAGTTGGTAAAGGTTGCCATACGAAAAAATATCAATTTACAATCGTATGTCGCCAACCGTGCTTCGATAGTACAGGTCCTAGGCCGTAGAAGTCTCAATACTTTTTCTCCAAGTCTACAATTCAATACTGGTACAATTTTAATCGTCAAATCGGGGAGTGTACTAATTAACATACAATTAAGAAGTGTATATGTTACACCTATGCTAACCGCGGGCGGTGTTTATAGACCGCATTTAAGAATAAATTGATCGATATACATATATGAGGTGGGGTAGAAAAAAGCTAGTCATGGCAACATACGAGTATGTGCAGTGTAATGAAGTTATACCCGTACGCATTTAACTGGCAACATAACTGACCAGTTATTGAAGAATCACTCCATTGGTAGCTGTCTTCGGGCCCTGAGTGCGATCGCCTATTTGTATGTTGAATGGCTTGATTATCCAATGGGTATTGAGCCGGAGTGCTATGTCGAGAAACGTGGATTCGATTCGAATCTATAGTAAGCATTTATGTTAAGAAAACAGTTTATATTGTATAAAGAAAAACGTAACATTACGCTTGTAAACACGAAGGGGTAGGCAGAGGATTTAGCACACTCCTATATTTCAGCAGTTATGTTTATTTCCCATGGAATGGATGTTGAGCCTGTTACCATGTACCGGGCACAAATCTGAACTTCGAGCCATCACTACAAATTTTAAGACACAAAAACCCAATAGCCCTCAGTTCAACGATCAGACCAACGATGCAGTATTAGGAATTATTCACCCTAAAAGCGCCTCTCTTATACAAATGGGAATTATTCACTCTAAAAAAGTAACTTTTATAACCTGTATCCGGTATTGGTCAGTCCAATGAGTAGCCAGCCAGACTGAAAGGTTTAAACTAATCCACGCTCCCTCTCAAATCGCACTTACATCTTACGCACACTTTATAATTGTATGGTATTATCTTAAATATAATGCTTCATGAAAATATATTGATTATGAATTATAATTCATAATCAATATATTTTCAGCTTGTATAGCAACAAGGGTTCAGTCTCTTTCAGCCATAAAGCCTTAAATCTCAGTATATCGTACACGAGAGATCCCTATTTGTTCTTTATACGTACTGTAGGTGGACTATAATGCAAGGATCAGTTAACAGTGATCAGAGAAAACGCAATACATCCATTCGTGGTCTTATGTGATCACAATCGTAAGGGTCCTGTGCTTAGTAAAATCGTGCGTAGACGGTCATTAGACAGATGGCGACTAGTGAAAATTTTATATTTTTATCCATACGCTCCATTTGCATTCATCATTGTGTTCTTATTTTATTCTTACTGCAAAATTAAAATCGTCAAGATTTTAAAGTTTCCAGAATAAAAGCGGATAGGACGACCACCCATTATCTTAGTTGTTCCAAATTGTTAGTTTCAATGCAGTCATAGATTTAAAACCGCATTCAAACAGTTAGATATTCTTAGAAAATTTAACGCTATTCAGGTTACTGTAATATAAATGCACGCATTAGATAAACGACCCTCACATTAAATGCAACATCATGCCTTCTAATCCCCGAAGGGATGGGCAGAGAAGTGTAATACACTCCTATATTAAAAGATTACCTACAACTACCCACACATTAAAATTTATCAAAAAAAAGTACACAAAATCTTTATGAACGTGCCCTTACCAAGTTCAAGTGGGGGTCAGCGTCCATCTATTCAATTGAAAGTGATATGAGAGCGGTCCAGTTACTTCATTCATAAAATAAATAAGCCACGTCCCTGCCCGCCCTTTGTTGTCCGCAACTAATGTGACGTGGATATCGGATCGGACATGTTTACAGCGCCCCTGAGCGCCTACGGTGCTTTCATACTTGCGTTTTATTGACGCAATTTGCGATGTAAATATTTCTTTGTGTTTCATACTCGCGGTTTTATAAATCTGCTTGGGACATAAATAACATATTTTTTTTCTTACTTGCGTGTTACAAACGCATCTATTGTCGGACATAAGATTATTTAAGTTATGCTTGCGCTTTTTAAACTCTGTTCTCACTGTAAATAGTATATTTTTTAATTCTTCCTGAGCCTCATAGACGCAGCTTTGGCCATAAATAGTGACGTATATAGTGAGCTTGGCTTTAACTTTCATTGCTTACAGCGTTTAAAAGCTGGACTACATATTGTTATGTAATTGTGTTGGGACAAAAAAATTATTGTCAATGATTTATCGAGGTTGCAATCTTATAATTTGTAACTATTTAGTCTTTTACATTCGTGCGAGTACATTCAATAAATGTCATTACACGGAAATATTAAGAATAATTTTAATAAACTTACAGAAAAGACAAAATGAAGATTTTAATACAAAACTTCATATATTTTTTGAATGTAAATTTAAGTGCCGAAATACGGTGGCGCCACATTTTTAAACTTCAGACGTTAAAGCGTTAAAATCGCGAATGTGAAATGAGCCCGATCGCGTATCCAAGTTTTATGAGTCTACAAGCGTGGATGCGGTCAAAGCGACTGCATTAAATAAAACAAGCCGTTCGCGACATCTGTCCTGCGTGTCCTTGTTACCAATCTCACGTGGACTGACTAATGGCTTAGTCATTTAGTGGATCTGACTTGTATGAATAGTGCAAATTTCATATAATATTATAGATTTACCATCTCCGAAACCACCTTGGATGTATGAACAGATTAATAATTTATTTGTTTATCGATATATTAATTAAAACTTAGTTTAATTAACAACGTAGGTTGAAAGTAACACAATAATATAAAAACATCGAACTTTACAGATTCAGTTCATAATAACCCAGACGTTGTTATAATGGTAATAAATGAACGGTAATGAATGAATAATAATGCATGAATGATAATGAACGAATAATAATGTATGAATGATAAATAATGTCGGTATCCCCTACCTACCTTGGAGGGGACCTTGTGTAATGATGTAATGACATCTTCAATTCGTTTTTGTTTCGTACATCTCATACGTCGGTAAAGTAATGTTATATCACTAATTGACTGCTTCGTTGGCCGAGTGGTTGCAAGCGTGACTGCCGATCGGGAGGT
>DWME01010183.1:0-10389 GCA_018244795.1 Parelbella ahira ahira
GCTCAGAATCGCTCCGCAATTTCAATCACTGTTCATCACATAAAAAAATTTAATATATTCGTTACGTACTTTAAGAGTGTTTTCTTTTCCGGTCCAATAGCATATGGTACAAATTAATATCGTATGTATAAAATAACTAGAAAACTTCTGAAAGCAAGAGAAAAACAATTGCCCCTAAATAGTACTCTCTTCGTAGGGAATTACTTTTCGAAGGGTGTGAGATGGAGCTGACTGATGAAATAAGTTCGGAACTTATTAAACGAGCGATATCGAGGTCAAAACTAAATTAGATTACGTGACGCAAAGATATAATTTGAGTCTGGTGCAAATATATTTATTTTCTGCTAAAATATTGGTTTTGCGCGTCCGCTCTCAGCGTAGGTGGAGTGACGATATGTGCAAAGTAGCTGACAGCGATTGGATGCGGAGACCTGAAGATCGGGCTTAATGACGTGCTATTGGAGAGACTTACGTTCAGCACTGGACGGGAGTAGGTTGATGAAGATGATGATGATGAGTGCGATTTTTCCTCGAGATACTAAAAAAAACTGCTAAGAATACGCAGTGTAATAAAACTGAAGAGTTGATGTTGAATGCTGCAAAAAATGTACCGTCCAGCATTTTTGTCAGTCCATAACAGTTTATCTCGGACCATAACACTTTAAACTTTAGGTCGCGTGAAACCAATGAAAACGACTGTTTGAATTTTTAAACTGCTCATTGCCCGTATTAATGTAGGTAGGTACTTTGTGGAGAAATAAAAAGTTTTGAGTAAATTCAAATATCATTTCTACTGTCCGTTTTTTAACTAGAACAATTATATCCAACGTCGCTAAGCTTCATCATCATCATCATCATCATCATCATCATCAGCCTATTTCAGTCCACTGCTGGACATAGGCCTCCCCCAATGAGCGCCACACTTCGTGTAATAGCAGTATTTTACAATGAAAAGCACCCTACGAACCTGCATGTGATCACTTATGGGTATCCTATTTCCAGGAATAGATTGAGACAGACTGATGATATTAAGGGCTGCATCGGGCGATTCCGTTTTCCGGACTATTATTACAATGATTCATCATATTTCAACAGTTTATACACAAAAACAAATTATACAACTAAACAATGTACATTCCATATTCCTATTATTTGTTTAACTTATTGAAGTAGTACTCATTAGAATAACTTAAAACCTTGTTGAAAATATACGGGCGTACTGAAAATTTCAATTATGGTTAGTTGAAATTCAGTTCACTATACTTGAAAACAAATTATGTTGATTAATCTCTCATTATTTATTGTTAGTCGCTTTGATTAATACTCGTACAATGTTGACTTAATCACGGGGTCAGTGTTCCCGAAAGTCCAGTCAAACCATCGCTTTTTGTAGAGATAAAATAATATTACGAGTGTATTTTATTGACATATAAGGCCTTCCAATTTAGTCCACGGATCGTAAATCTTTTATTTGTAACTGACCTCAAATACATAGAATATTAGTCCTTTTAACATCCATCCTTGACTACATAACGTCAAGTTAATGTCAGAGTCATTTTATTCAATTAGATAAAAGTCTGCCTCGTTGGTCGAGTGGGCGCAAGCGCGATATCCGATCGGGAGGTCCTGGGTTCGAATCCCGGGTCGGGTGCTATTGGGTTTTTACTAATTTAGAATTTATAATAGTGACTCTGAGTCGGAGTCCGGGACCCTGTGCCCGGTGTATGGCAATGGGGTCACTACCTATTCCATGGGTCTCAAACGTAACTGGAGATTCGTGTGAGTGTACTACACTCCTGTGCCAACCCCTTCGGGGATTACAGGCGTGATGTTACGTTTATAAGTGTTCTATTTTACTAGCTTGAAGTGGTCCTGCTCGATTGTATTGGATTAAAAACTACATGACTTGAGAATTTAGTAATTACCATAATACAGAAGTTGGTTCCATTAATTCTCCCAAAATAAAATCGACGTTTTAAATTACCAAGCGAACAACGCTGGTTATGCTAAGCGGTAGGATTAGATTAGCAAACCCTAATTTCCAACCGCTCGATACCAAATTAGAAGCTTCTATAAGTACGAGTACTGTATAATATTATACCAGACACTAAAACTTTGGACCTAAGCCAGCTGGTTCTTTTATATCCTTAGTGCCGATTACTCGCGGGATAAATAGGATCGATTTCCATCTGAAAAGTCATTTGAAAGACGCTTCTTACTTATATGTTTTGGATATTTTTGTATTCGTCATTCTATGCTACTAGATGGTCAAATTACTACAGCACAGATAACATTTAGACGATGCTATAAAAATAAAATGTCCCTATCAACGAATGTTATATTGTACAAGTTACTTCAGTTCAGAATAACTAGTGCCTTTTATCTTGTGGAGTAACTAAAAACAAGCTCCCTTACCAAAACTAAATTTAAAGTCATTCGACGACACGATAACGGAATTTTTAAGTCATTTTCCAAACTCGCTACTAACAAAGCTACTTGGCGTTTGCTGACCTTAAACTCTAACCGCAGAAAGTTTCACTGCACTAAGTCAAAGGCATTGTCCAAAACCGCGTATGCTTGCCCGCGTCAGCCATTTTGGTCCAAATTTTCATTATACTTGCATGACATTTTGAAATTCGTATTTGAATTTTAGCGGCTCCGGTCGTAATTTAGATTTGATTTACTTTTCAGTAGATCTTGTGGTCTTTAGATGAAGGATTTTTTGATTGGTTTAAATTAAACATCTTATTATCAATTTTGCAATAGACGTAAATTTACACTCGAACTTTTTTAAGCAATACTAAAATCTCGTCTAGGCAGAAAATGTTTTTTAAATACGTATCTATACTGAAATATATAAGGATACCTACTTTACCAGTCACTTATACACGGTTATTAATTTTAAATACTGTATATTTTACGTTAGACCCTAGTAGATTCTACTTAAGCTGAGCATGAATCGTTTTCGGGCGAAATATTATGTAGAATAGATAGAGGCCCGTCGAAAATTATATCATCATGATCAGCCCTTTGGACAGGGGTGTCCCCTTAAAAGGAGAAATGTTAGTATATGTTGTTGATCTAATGCAACTTAGTCTATTTCAGAAGGCTCAAATAAGGTTATGGAGAACTGCATGATGTATAGGTTTTTGGTAGCGTATAACTGATATATTTTTGTATCTCAAAAATGCAAATGAGTTTCGTCTAGTCATGATTTCAATCCCTAGCCCTCAGAGTGTTAATCAATGCTTAAACCATTAATTACAATATTACGGGCAAAATGTAAGCTGTAATATATGTAATACATATGTATGTAATGTAATATAGAGCTGTAATAAGTAAAGTGCTTACATAAAACGTAAATACATACATACATATATTGTTTTAGATTGCAACATATTACTATCGTAACAAAGTTGCACTTTCGATTTTCTGCATTAAAACTACTCCAAAATATGCGACGAAAAATTCCTACAACACAATCAGAATTTACCTACAGAAAAAGTATATTATTTGGAATTACTACGCCCCCACAGGATACGTGTGTAAGTATTTTAGGACCTTTCTGCAATTTTCTCTCCTTTTAATTACAATAAATTACAGTTGTTTGTGTCAATGTTGCTTAGGCGGTTAGAAAAACGGGACCAACGAATTCAAGGCCAGAGTTAAATGAAATTTTATATTCTGGAATAAGTCCCTAAATGCGTATTAGTATGTTCAATAAGAATTTCCGGAAACTGATCTTGTAATCCGTTCCTGACATTGCTCTATCCAGTGAATTTCCGCATGGGACACTTTATATAGGGAATATAGTACCTATATCTTTGTAGGCTCAAGCATGTTAATTACATTCTCCTTTTTCAGGTCGTGTTCACGAATTCTTTATCATAAATTAAGGATTTGCCTCCGAACCGTCATGTGATTGGCCATATATCCCTCTTAACATTTAAGAGGTACAGTGAAGCATACGATCTGAAGACTTCACCAGGTACAGCTCTTGTATTTCAAGACATTTACCATGATAAATATACATTACATATATTCGTAATTGCAGCAATGCAAAGTTATATAAGCACAAATACATAGACTGTTATGACACTTCGCCATTAAAACCGCAAAAAAAAATGTGAAAAATATTTCTTCGAGCGAGATTTTTTAAATGAGACTTTAGTAACTGAATAATAAAAACTACATCAATGCAAGCAAAAACTCTTACCCAAGAATTAATGCTGCAAGCGAAAAGGGTCTATTATACGAGCTCGGAATATAACTGTGTACATAACCCAGTTTCTTTCTATTTTCCACTGGGAGTATTTCGGTGTACACGCGTAGTGTATAAAATGGCTTAATTTGTTTGCAGAGCAGATGCTGTTTGCAAAGCAACAGTCTTGTTGAACGTTTAGATAATGGGTAGTCATGATATGAACCGCTAATTCCGGACTAAAATTACGCGGTAGATTTAAGTGAGAGAGGGAAACAAATTTGATGGACCCAGTGAAAATGAGTTGATATAACATTTAATGTGAGTGTTTGATAACGTTTGTGGGCTTCACACAAACACTGCCTCTGTTAGTGTTAGTGTGCTTAAGACCAATAATTTTGATAGATGCAATTTTCGTGATCGTTAAATATCTGTATGAACATTGAGTTAAAGGTTTTGAATTTAATTTTTTGCTTTCGATAATGTTACTATCAGAATCTATGATATTATGATTACGCTTGCATTTCCCCACAGAGGTAGACAGAAGCAGAGACATCGCTACACTTAGCACGTGCACTTATCAACAATTATGCTATACGTCCCACGTATCAAGAGATGAGCCTATTAACACACACCGTGCGCAAATCTAGTCTCAGAGCTACTGCAGGGAATATCAAGTTAGAAAAACACAGTAATACTTTCCCTTCACCGCTCACTCAGTATTCTCGCTTGCAACCACTAGACCAACGAGGTAATTAATATACGAACATCCTGAAATAGCGTTGTTGTAAATTATATGTATTTGTTTTTTTTTTGTACTAAGAACACAGTATATTAGCTTGAATACCCAAATGTTAAAAAACTCTCAACAAGCCCAATGAGAAGATCATACTTTGCAAAAATTTGGGTCGACGTAATGGGATACATTAGGTTTTAAGAAAGTTTTATCACACCTAATTAGGTCGGTTTTGAGTTCAGAGAAGAATTAAATAAATATGTTCGAAGTTTTTTTGTAGACCGCTAATGGGTCTTGCGCCTTTAACTTTCGTTGACTATAATTATAAGAGTTAATGTTAGACGGCCGAAGAATCTAGTTACGAAATATTCCGTAATTCTGTTTCTAATATTAAAGACGTGTTATGAGTTAATGTTTTCTACGTAATTTGGTCTTATGCTTTGTGATAATTTACAAGGTTTTTTATTTACGTAAGGATAGAGATATTGGTAACCCTATAATATCTGTTTACTCTCTAAGGGAATTTACTTATACGTTGCGTCCCTAATATAAAATATGGACCATACTAAAATATGAAGCTTATGTATTATAATGAGGCTTATCTGATGGTTATGAGGAACAAATTATTTTTTACAAACATAAAAATTCTAGAAATATATAATTCGGTCATAGAAATTAATTAGGTCACTTAACAAATTCTCAAGATCATTCTGTCATTCCTCGTAAAATATAAAATTTTCCTTTGTCTCACGTAAAGAAATATTCTGTTATTTTTTCGTTACCGAAAGAGGATTGACGAGTGGGTTTCTCTATAGGCTTTTCTGATGGATTTAAGAAAAAAAAAACAGGCTACGGATAAATTTTACTAAGCTCTCTTTAGATAATTCAGAAAATTTTGAGTGTTTTTTCAATCTGGTTTTATTTAAAAATAAAATATTTAGTTAAGTTATATTATATTTCTAAGATCAATCATCACTCAATCGCCCACATTTCGTTAAATAACATTACGTAATAATCATAATTTGTTCTGAATCATAAACAAGATGTTCGAAATGATATCGTTATTATTGTTACATTAATTTTCCACCAGTTCTTGATACTTCACCTACTTACCCTAAAAATAGGTCGTAATTCGTATAAATTTAGTCATTTCTCCCAGATTAGAAATGTAGCCATAGAACTTAATGTTTTTGTCATGAAACAACAGATAAAATAACGGATATTATAGTTATTTGCATAACATTTAAAACCTATTGCTTTAGATTTTAGAAACTCACAATTGTACTCAATTGAGTCTTACCTGAAATCCTTCATCAGAGCTATTCATTTACACGAACAGTACAATCTCAATGTTAATTCCATCAGTGAAGCGTGTGTACATTTTAATCCGTTTTTAATTAAATCTCCGAACAGTTTAATTATGAAAACGTTAATGAAATGTCCTCAGTCTAGTCATATCTTTTAATCAGATGATTAAATTTTAACGAGCATGCTCCAATTGCTATCAAGGTTTTGATATATGCAGCGGAGGGGATACTAGCCATGTGCCTGCATTAGGTTGGCGCGATCTGAAGTACTCCGCGCTTTGTGTCATTTATTAACGAGAGTAGATATTACATGAAATTGTTTTAGATGTTATGAAACCAGTGTCATCTACGAAGAGATGCATTAAGATGATTATAGACCTATGTCATAATATGATATATTATGTACTTATTAACATCAGTAATTTAATATTGTAGTAATTGTATATAATTTCACCTTGCGCGGCTACTGAAGAGACCAGTCCCCAACACTGGGACGTAGATATCTTAAGAACAGAAATTTAACTGTTTGCATATGCCTAACAGTAGGTATAAAAAATCGTATAAATCCTATTTATGTAATAAGGAACTTTGACGGACAGCTTAATAATACATGATGAGAATAAATGTTTGATCCTGTAATCCCGCCTGTAATCCCCGAAGAGGTAAACAGAAGAGTGTAGTACATCCCCACGTTTCACTAGATATGTTTATGTCCCATGGAATAGGTGGTGAGCCTATTGCCATACACCGGGCACAATTCCAGACTCCGAGACAATAATAGAAATTTTAAATTTGAAAAATCCAATAATACCCGACTCGGGATTTGAACCCAGGACCTCCCGATCGGCAGTCGCGCTACCAACCGCTCGACTAACGAGGCAGTCGAATAAACTTAACTAATAAAATTTTCGTTTTCATTAACTGAAAGTAAATCCTCGTAACAGAATCGTACACGGAAATGTTCATAACGCGCATTAGGCCAGCAAGATATCTTGTTAAATAGAACGACACAAAACAAATAAAATAAACCTTCTCTTAAATACCTCAGCAAGATATCTGCCAGTAAACTGAGTTGAGGCAAAGTTTTGCGCTTGCAGGTTTTATGTACCTTAGTTCCTTGTAAAATTATTCTTGAGCATTCTTTTTTCTTCTCCATCTTTATTTTATTTCAAGTCTTGAAACTTTCGTAGAGATATTTATCTGTAAAGTACTTACTAGATGGTCATGTTTTTTTTTACTATTTGTACATTTATCTTTAAATTTTATAATTGCCGAGTGAAATAAAAATTATGAAAGCCATATTACGCATTTAGATGTTTATTATACATTACATTATACATTTTAATTAACTGTCATACAATTAATTTAATGTAAAGTAATAAAGCATGGTAAAGGGTAAAGAGGACTAGCTTCGTTGGGGAATTTCGAGAGATATACATATTTATGTATATTCATAATGTAAACTTATAATGTTCATGAGATTTATCAGATGCATCAAACGATCATGAGGAAAGTTGCTTGAGGAAACCATTTAGGAATGAAGTGAAAATACGTGTAATACTTTCCTACAATGATTTCGAATCCACTTTAAGTCTGCGAGTGTTTCCGTCGTTTACTTCAAGGATATAAAATAGTTTAAATCCACCGCAGTTACAAACCGAATGTGCTGTAGTTACGCTCTATTTTAAATTGTGACTTTATTCATTTAAAGGCAAACTTTATTCTCTTAAGCAGGCAGATTAGCTTGATAGTAAACGGTTGCCAAGGGAAATTTCCAGTAAAAAACTAGGTGTTAAAGCGTTGTAATCGTAGAATCTTAAGTCACAGCAAAATGAAAATATCTCGGAGTAATACGAGTATCTATGTACGTATTCTTCAATTAATGTCTAGTACCTGGATGACCGGTATTTTTTTTTTTGGTAAATCGTGTTTTTCGGAAAATATATTTAGATATGAATTACATACTGCTGATTTCGGGATCGCCCGATTTCCACCTGAGCTATTATAACCTTGTAAATGGTGGCGAAATTTACCTTCGTATTCTAATGATACTGTAGCAGTTTTTGATTGCTTAAAAACAGGGATAAAACGACGTTTCTAGAAATGAAACCTAGCTAGATCGATTTATCGCCTCCGAAACCCTCAGATTACGAACCAATGATACGTTTCTCTTACTTTCATTAGTGGTGAATAATGTTTGTATTCTGAATGTCATGAAACCATTACCGCATTTGAAAGGTAATGAATTATTTTTATTATAGGTACTCGTATTTTCGATTCAACCCAAGACTAAAGTTCCGCCTTTTCACGATAGAAAATAGGACGAATCAACCACTAGTTCAACCGAGCGTTACTTTTTATTTCCTACTTTATGTGTAAGATATTTCAAGGGAAGTAGACCGAGTTGCACTAAGTCTCACTTGAAATTATTGCCGTTTTGCATTAAGCTTTTCTCCACTTTGTAGTAGACAAGTGTTGTACCTTTTGTTATTGTTATTTTCTTCTCGTAAGATTGTAATAGAGGCAGTCATTGTAACCCGATGTGTTTCACATTATTCCCCGGAGTTTGCACTTGTGAGATTGGTCTCGAGTATTACGCTTAAGTTTAGTTCTGTTTAACTTTTGGAAACAATGTACACGTGTGTAGGGCAAATTGTAGATGGAAAATTATTGTTTTATTGTCCACTGTTCCTATCTGACCTGATACTGAATGAAACTCGTTAAATTCGCTATTATTCAATATTACGTTCCATATTATTTCCCAAACGCAATTAGCGTGTTTTAATACATAATTTATCGGACACAAAACATCGAAAACATTGGTAAATTCTCTGTATAATTTGAGTGAATCTCATTATACCAATTAACTATCAGCCGTGTGCAGTTTACCATTTTGATGTTTAATTATTTATATTCGTTTCAACGTTCATTATTACCTTAACAAAACGCAATGACTATAATACACACTGGCATTACATATTTTTTATACTAATTAAAATCATCAACTGTATACCGTGTACTGCACTTTAATGTGTTATTCGATTAAAATGTGTCAATAATTAATCAGTCTGTTAGTAATTCTACATTGTTTCTATTAATAAATGCCTGGACCGCATTTAAATTAATCATTTCTCTACAAACTGTGCTTTGAACGTACTCGTAATATCGAAAGTGGTCAAAGTTATTAGTGTGTTCTCACAACTTGAATCGGTTAGTATAATTTGTTAGCGCAGAGAGAGTTGCCTCACTCGCCGCAACGTAAAACGTGAAACTTTTAAGTTAACGATTTGTCTTTAGCGAGTTTCTTAATCATTTCATTTATTCTAATTTTTCACAGCGAGTAAGCGGCATCAATAACGACTTTTTAAATATTATCTTGTAGTATTTTTATACCTTAATATATAGTGAAATATCACATTACAGTTAATAGTTTTTATACCGCAACATTACATAATTCTAACTGATATTGGGTTATTTCATGTATCGTTCTGGAATAAAATTCATGCTAATCTACAGTACGGTCAATTCATTTAATAACTATTAATGTTTAAATTCTAATAATTACACCCGAGATGAAAGAAATAAGACAATCAACATAATTCAATACAATTTGCTGTTATCTGTAAAGTTATTGAGGCTCCCAAAGACATAAAACAGTGTTCTTACAAGTCACGGCGGTCCGCACAATCGCTTATACTCGAAGTTTTACTCTCACCGCGACTTCCACGAGCCTTTGTGAGTAGTTTTCGATTTTTCCTAAGTAAGTCTCTTTGTTTTTCGTTATCATTTTATTCACATGGCTTTTGATATTTTTATTTGCTCGCGTTTGACTATCTCACCTGATAGTAAGCGAGATGTAGCTTGGGATGAAGATGCTTTTCTAGAATGGGAGCATTTCACCGTCTGGTACAAATACTTTTGTATTTGTACCAGACGGTGAAATGTTTTTACTTTTCGGTGCGTTATTGTGAATATTGATTAAATCATTTGTTCATTGGCTTGAACTTCTCGTTTTCTAGGTTTTATGTCAAACAAATTTAAATTTTGATTAGTATAAGAACTCAGAATAGTTGGCGTACACCGAAGCTTTGCAAGTATTAAACAATTTACGCTGTGGTATATTGGAGTTCTTCACTATTCTTATA
>DWME01010184.1:0-10389 GCA_018244795.1 Parelbella ahira ahira
CAGACTCCAAGATCCTCGGGGATCGAAATTAGGACGTCTCGATCAATAGTCATGCTTGCAACCACTCGACCAACGGGGCAATCGAGTATAATATTAAATATATAACAAGCCTGTGAAAATTAGATCATCTTAAGGAAACCTCGAATTAGCGTTCCCCATAATATACTATGTATCATACGAACTCTGCCACTTAGGCAACGTGACAGTCTAGGAACTTAGCCCCTTTTTCTGGAGAAGACTCGTATCCAACAATGGAACGATAAACAAAAGCTTGATGATATTGATAATAACGATGACGCGGGACGACTTTCATCACAATGAAATACTGAAAATGCAGAATTTCCTATTTAAAGTTTGCCAAATAGTCTTTGTATGACGTATTAAAAATAATTATATGTGAAATTAACTTTACACGGAAGCAGTAAAATGTATTACGTGAATACGAGTGGAAGTATGCAACCTTGGTGAAGCTGATTGTGGACACAATGACGTCAATGAAATCGTTGACGCAAATCATCTAACATGAACCTAATGCATCTTTATTACTGTCAATTAAGTTTTTCGTGAACTTTTCGGGGCCAATTGACCCTCGTTACAGAGCGCGCGTGAGCTCGCTCACACACTACCAAATGGTTCGTATTAAACATGAAGACGAATGATCAATAATTTTAATTGTTTTGTTTTATAATATATCACGCATTAGATGTAAAAGCAGGATCCATCCTAAAAAAATAAACCCGTAAATCAGGTCACTTGCTATATGGTCACTGTGGTAACATCAGAGATTTGAGTCGAAAGTTCTTTAACGAATTAAAATAAAGGCACATTGCATTTTTCTTGAAGAACTCCATCTTAGAACGCTTTGGAAAGAAATTCAGAAGGAAACCAATTCAATAATTGGCATGAGGAGAAAATCCAACGTACGAACAGAACTGTGAAACACTACCACGAACCCAGTTGACTTGGATGGGTAAGACTAGAGTCCAAAATTTTTGGGAAAAGATGTTATATTTGATTGTATAACTTTTATAATTATTTAGATAGTTCTTAATATATAAAATACGTCAGTTTCTTCGCTCACACATTGATCATTATTTATGCTGACGATCATTATTGATCATCGCTGATGGTTATCACTTGGGGAATTTTCTGAAATCCTAGAAAAATGAACGTATAAATAATCCTACAATAGAATAAATAAGAAAGCTATCATTGGCGTACAAACAAGGAACCCGTTAAGATATCCGAAATTTTTGTCGAACTCTACATACTTTACAATATGGACAAGAGAATTGTTCTTTTGTCATGCATTTGTCGCACAGACACACCCATGGAATTATGGTGAGTGACGTCATTAATGGTTAATTATGTGTCACGCAATTGTTCCAAGAAGCGCACAAGCTACAAGCCATGCCTTTAATTAGGATTAACGAATTCGTAGAGTTCAGGCATGTAGAGCTTAGAACAGAGGTGTTAGAACTGAGGATCTGTAAGATAGATTTTTATATTATGTTTGCTGCCATTGATATGTGATTTATTATTACATACGGTAGGCTAGGCGATAAAACACACACTATTATACACACATGTCGTCCATGTAATGCTTAATCGTTGCAAGTGAAATATTGCTGAATATTATAATATTAGAAGTGTCCCAGTTCTTGGACCAAAATAAAACAATAACAGCTCGACATCAGTCAATAAAAATTGAAATAAATTATTTGAATAATTAATTAAATTAATTACTTAAGTGATTCTTGAGAATTGATGATTAAGGAAAAGGGAAAACATTGTATTTGTGGATGTTACATTTTCATATTTACCTATAATATTGTTAGTAAAATTTAGATACATTAAATGAAAACTAAGAAAACGAATGAAAAATAGAATTTTTAAACGATATAAAAGAAAACCTGTGCAAATTTAAGCGACAGTTTGACAACAACAGAAAATTATTTTTAGAAATAATTTTCTATGTTCCCTTTATATGATTAAATTTAACTTTGTTGTCAATTGATCGTTGGTTCCCGTCTATTTCGATACTAAATGAATAATCGAAGCAAGTAAAGTAACTAAATGATTTTTTATGTTTCAACGTGACGCGAAATCGCTGAAAAATAAAGAAAAATTTATTGATTGGGACAAGAGCACAAACTGTACTATGCTAGCATATTTCTATGTACAATCTAAAGTAGACTACCGCGTTGGACGAGTGGTCGCAAGCGCCACTACCGATCGGGCTGTCCTAGGTTCAAATCCCGAGTCGGGTACTATTGGATTTTCCTATTTTAGAATTTCTAGTAGTGACTCGGAGCCTAGATCTGTGCCCGGAGTATGGCAATAAGCTCAACACTTATTCTATGGGACTTAAACGTAATTGGCGAAACGTGGGGGTGTACAGCACTCCTCTGCCTACCCCATCGGGAATTACAGGCGTGATGTAACATTACATTATCTAAAGGAATATGAGCAAATATGCGATAAGGATGGATAATGAAAAAAAACATTGCTGTTACATTAATTTAGTTTTAAAAAAGCACACTTAGAAGGCGTTTATGGAATGAATTAGAACATTCACTCTTATCCTGATGGAGTTAATACTAGTACTCCGATTTAGTTTACAATCAATAATGACATAAAGGTTCGTCTTTTTGTATGGAATGCAGACAACGATAAAGTAGAAACAAGCGCACACCTGAACTTTGTTTCTAAAGCGATTACCTATAATGGTGACTTGCGATTTAGTAGTATTGAGAAAAAGCCAAAAGGTAGACTATTATTAGCCCACGCGAGGACGACTGCAAGATTCGAATGGATTCTCCAAACAGCATTAACGTATTTTTATTTTTCAATTTTAGACATATGTATTACTCGTATATCTAAAATCGGAAAATTGCGTAGAGATGTTAAAAAGGAGATAAAAACTTTCAATACTGTTCATAAAACATTATAAAGTGAGGGTGACAAGATACTTTCATGAAGTACTCGAGTAGCCCAAGAAGACCTAGAGCGAAATGACGCATCGGTGAATTTTACAACCACGAAGGTATGAGTCGAGTCAAATAATAGCAGATGAGGAAAATGTAATAAGTAAAGGAAGAATAACAGGAAGAATTATGAAATCACAAAGGTTAACTGAAGCCTAGCAGAGTAATACGTGACTCTTATTAACTGTTTGATTTTGAACATCTTAGTGCTATTTGGATGTTCACGTACTATTTGATGTCAGTCATGTGACCGCCGTTACACCATTATTATCTTTACCATACCACCTTACAGCATTCATTTGTCCTAGGAAAGAGACTAGGACCTTTCCCCTTTATTATCCCCTACATCTAGACGTAAGGCAGGCTATCAAACATATCTGCTATGCCTTATACCTTATCTTATTGCTAGGCTATCATGTAGTAATAATAAAAAGAGCATGATTGTTAGTTCTTTTATCTAGACACAAAAGTTATATCTGAAAATATGTATTGGAATGTGTATATATGCACGTACGCCTAGTTACAAAATGTGATTAATATATTTCAGGCTGTACAAAGTGTCAGTGTGGTGAATTGTCGCAAATTATAAATTATATTAGTTAGTTTAGTACCAAAGTGATTTTGGTACCGTTTAATTATACCACATCTTGTGACAGACTCTAAAATGAAATAATTTGTTCCTGGTAATAGGTATTTGATATTCTGTTTTTCTTCTTCCAACAGATAAATGGACTTTAGACTTTGACATAAACCTTTAATACAACTAACAGATTATTTTTAAAATATAAATTGATAACAACTTATAATAGTTTAAATGTGTTCGCAACACAAACAACAATTACGTATTATGTTTATTCATGAACGTTTGCGGTTAGAACGGAACACGCCCACGTGGTTTTTTATATCTGAACTTACCAGGTCGTTACAGATATAGCCAAGGCCGTCGATCATACAGCCATCTATATAATAAAATAAAATATTCTGCCAGATAATGAATTTTTATGGTTACATATAGTAAAATTAAACTTTTTTGCGTTTTAACATTTTTGAATTGCACAACATATGTAGATAAATATACAAATATCTACATCCCTGTGTATTAAAACAATATATTAGCATTATGTATCTTTACTTATCAGTAATAAAGCCTTTATAAAACTATACCTACGTCTAAATTTGATATCTGCACTTCCGCAATTAGCTCTAAATTAGCATTCCTGTTACGTGCATACAGTATAAATTGCTTACATTAGAAATATTCTAGGCCAAACTATTATATTTAGAAAAAGATTATAATTGAGTGTGCACATAATATGTACCTATACAGTAGTCCTGTAATTCATGGGCATAACGTAAACGTGTTAGAAGTGCTTCAACTGAGGTTTTTGCTGATACCTTGTCCAAATTTAGAACTTTCTTCTATTTGGTGTTAATAACAGTAATTAAATATGCAGTGAAATATACAAAATACAAAAAAAATCTAAATTGTACAAGAAACTACCTACGCAATATAACAGAAATAAGAACGTAGGGGACGAACACGGACGGTCTTATCGCTAAAACATTCACCTCCAAAAAACGTTAATGAAGAGAACTTATTTAGAGATAAGGGAACAGAAATGGGCACGGCATATTATTAATACCTGAAAATATGACAAAATCAAGCATTCAAACATGATTATTTTTTGGTAGGTAACAAGTAACAATTATTGTTATTGTGGAAACAATACGCGGTATTTGTAAGAGAAATGTAATGTAATTTTATAAAAATAATAAGTAGGTACGCGTTGTACATAGGTTGTGGTGTGGCTGTAGTCACGTGTATCGCCGTACGGTCGTACCGCGATATCGTATGACGACTGGGGGCTTGGTAGTTCTCGCCAATCAGAGGCCGCCACTGGCTACGTGCGTCAGCATAGGAAAATGTATGTATAATATTCGTACTGTATAAACACAGGCTAAACTATTTTAATTACAAATATAACAGGAAAATACGTGTGAAATACCGTGTAAATTATTCCTTATGTACAAATGTTTCTCGTTTAAAATAACTTATTACTTAGAGGTTCTTCAAAAATGTTCATTGCATGAAAACGCATTGATTCTTCCACAGATTTAGATCTTGCACAATCTTCTTGCAATGTAAGTACTTAACATAAGAATACAAAAGGCCGCTAAACGTTTGTTTGAGCAAAATATGATTGTAGCCGAAATGCGCAGATAGATAGCAATGTAAAATAAGTGGAAATGTGATAAAAAACTCCGGAATTCAGCGGTTGATGCAATATTGTACAACCGTTGCTGGTGGCGTGACGGAATTAGTCGCGGGCGCACGCACACACGCGCACGCCGGCCTACGTGCGACGCGACACACCTCCGCCACACACGCGCACCGTTCACGATACACGAGGCCAGACTTTCTAACACTGACGTCATTGACCTCCACACGACTTTGCACCATTATGGCCTATCGTTTGCATGTATTCGTAATTGACCAAATTTTCCTATCTTATGGTAATTACACAGACCATTATTTTTCCGATAATAACATGGAGGTATGAACAAAGCTTTATGGCTCGTTATTTGAATAGACCAATATCCAACTACATTTCAATTTCGTGTTGCAATTATTCGGAAGAACAAGAGTCGATAATTAAAGTAATTAAATCTACCATTTAAATATGAAACTGTAATATTTATCCACCTTAATGTTCATTTATGTAGATTTCATAAATACCTACCTATATCAGTATGTGATTTCATAATCATTATTCTATTTTCAATGTCAATCTATATTTAAAAATGTAATATTATGTAATAATGTTATTACAAATTAATGGTGTATGTAGGTACTTATGGTAACATGATTTAATATTATAATTGATAATTTTAAATGGGGATTATAATTGGAATTACATTTCTTTAATAACGAAATATTTAGTAATTACCAGTTACACAGCACACCTTTTTGTATTAAATGTTTTCGCACGTGTAATGGTGACATCTATTTCTGTTAATGTCACCGTTTATTTTTAAATGTATCGGCTTACATTTCATTGGTATGACATACAGATAAATAATGTATCGAACTAGTATTTTCGCTACTCAAACATATACATAGATATATACATATATACATATTATGTATTCATTTTTAATTAGGGCACTGACTGTAAGCGAATTCAAATTGAGGGTTTCATGAACTACAATAGGTACCTACGTCAGTTTACATTGTTAACATGTAAAACTACGATATGTAGGTACTGATAAAGTGACGTTCATTGGAATTTGTTGAACTGCTGGAATTGCATAATGGTATTAAATCGATAAAAAGTATTTCATGTACATTTAATTCAATTTCAATTTTGCTAAGTCTTGGTTGGTCTAGTTAGGTCTAGTTGCAAGCGCAACTGCTCAACAAGATGTCTTGGTTCGATTCTCGGGTTGCGGAAAATTCTATTGAGATTTTCTAATTTCAAAAATACTCAGTAGCGGCTAGGGCCCTGAATTTGTGCGAAGTATGTAGTAACAGGTTTACCACCTATTTCCTGGATTAAGTTGCATAACTAGCGAAAACTTATTACACTTCTTTGGGGAAATACAGATGTGATGTTATGTTATGCTAATAAAGGATTGTAAACATATATTATTAACTATATATTTTTATTCTTATTATATCCATCCAGCCGAATACTGCAACGATTTATTGTCAAATCTATACTACAACTGACGTGATTCTTCCATATAATTAACACTTTATTTATATTTAATTATAACTTTATTTCTGTAGTATTAAAAGTAATTAAATTAAATCCAATCATAGGTTTAATAAATAAAACTACAATACTATCTTTTTAATTTTTACACTTTTTTTACAAACATACCTACATAATCATTTAACCACCAGTCAAAAGTCTATTTAATAAACGCTTAAATGTTTTTTAGCTAACTATCGTCCTTCTAGCTCACAATCAACTTCAGACTCAAGACAAAGAATCGAGAGAAGGACAAGACAAAAACCTAATAATTGCCCAGTAAAAAAGTCATGACAGGGACTTAACAAACAATTAAATTAATAGCAGTTTAATAAACTAAAGTACTTATACTATATTAAATATATACATATATGTATGTTATATATTTACTATATAATATATATTCGCATTCGATTCTGTCTGCCTACTTTGTAAGAAACATGGCGTGATAATAGTAACAATATGAAAATTTGTATATTTGTATGCAACTGTTAAAGCAATTTTTAATTAACATACAAATTATTGCTGTATGATTGACTCTAATGCCACTGTGCCAATTGTCATTATAATAAAACTGTTAACTAAGTGTACGTGACGGCGTCGTTAACGACTAATCTAGAACTAGCGTTGCCACGATACTATTCTTGTTTTAGGACAAAATGTCCTAAAGTCAGGATTCAGAAATATTGCGAAGAGATTCCGAAAATAAATTTTTCATTAAACATCGTTCTCGTTTTCATTTTAGTCCTTACACAGATATGGAGCTCAGAATGTGTGTGTTTTTGCCATCGTCTGCCACGCTGGCTAAGTGCAAAGTGGCAAATTTGACAGAACTTAGAAAACACCGACATCAGCATCATTATCGTCAGCCTTTTTCAGTCCATCACTGTACATAGAGCTCGAATAGCTCGGACCTGGAAGTGGAGTAGTAATTTTGTGAAACAAGTACTAGATACTTCTAATAAATGTAAAAAATATAAATGGAAGAACAGTATGTTAGGTACACTGTTTGCCACCCACCACCACCCACAGTTGGGTGTACGTTGCCACGTGTTGGCGGACTACCATCTTTGACCTCCCCGTGACCTTCACAAGATCTCCAAATAGGTCAGATACCATTTCAAAGGAAAGTCAGGAGCATTCCATTTCAAAGTACGTATGTAGATACAAAGAGAGTAAGTGTAGAAGAAACACATCAGATGTCTGAGAATAGAGATTTGACACTCAATCTCACAAGAAAGCAGGGAACACAGTGTGTTAAATATTTTTATTCTTACAATTCTGACGTGTTTTAGTTTTTTCTGGTGCTAGTTTTATGTATCGGAAACTATTCTTCTCCCACTTTGGTTCATATTTTGTGACATTTTGTCAAGGTTTGATTTCGGTTCTGGCGCGATGGTAGAATAATAATAAAAACGTCCTATAGGTATTACAAAAACTGTCCGTGACAAGAGGCAGTGATGGAAAGCATATTTTTAAGCAGGCGCCGCGGTGGCCACCGACTAGATTGATGTAATTGCTGGCGATCAATGGAGGAATTTTCCGATTGCCACTCAACTGTCCGTTTAGTGGCCATATTTTAAAATGTTTATTATTTATTATATGCGAAAACATGCTCATTACGTGGACGGGTCGAGTGGTACGTCGTTGTTTATTTAAACGAGATGCAAAGTAGCTGCACTTCGATTACTCACCTACATGAATATATGCTGCAGTAGCTACTATCCGTGGATATTTCTAGATTAGCTGTCGCGATTGCAACCACTAGACTAACTAGCTATGGTTTTTTAAAGATTTTTTTGTTTTAATCGAGGAATATTGCCTTAAACTTTTAAAATAAATATAAGATAAATATGTACCACAGTAATACCAGCAGACTTTGCAGACATAACATCACGCCTGTTCGCCCTGAAGGGGGTAGGCAGAGGAGTGTAGTACACCCCCACGTTTCACCAGTTACGTTTAAGTCCCACAATGGAATAGGTGGTGAGCCTATTGCCATACACCGGGCACAGATCCAAATTCCGAACACTAGAAATTCTAAATTAGAAAAATCCAATAGTCCTAGCTCCTAATCCAATAATCCAATGGTCCTGGGTTCAAATCCCGGCTCGGGTAGCCGAGATTTGAACCCAGGACCTCCCGAACAGCAGTCGCGCTTGCAACCACTCGACCAACGACCCAGTCGTTTACAGACGATGGAAAGAATCAAGAATATTAGGCTAAATACAGATTCATTATTGTTACAATGTAATAAAGCCTTTATGTTATCAGATTGCACACTACATTATTACAGAGATTGTAGTATTGTCTACGATATTATGATAAGATAAAACGACTGATATTTTAGGTACTTTGAATTAACCAAAGCAGACAAATTTTGAAACACATTTTTATGATGTATGTATGTATGTATGTACTGGGATTCTGTAGTGTTATTAGTTTTAAGATAATTACCTTTTGGTTTCCGGTTATTGTAAGTTATTATATCAGATTATAAAAATTATGTAAATATTTTTTAAATTACCACTGTATCGAGACGACTTGAGTGTATGTGACAATTTGATGATTTGGTAATCTATTCCCATACATATTAAGGTATTTTAATATCATTTATTATTATTGTATGAATGTCTTGTCCATTAATGGTGGGGTAGTAAGAAAGCACCTGGAGATATTTGGGAACAAGAGAAACTTTTCAATGAATCAGATTGAAACATGTTAATAACATGTGTAACGACTTCAAACATGTTAAGGAGGTGTTAGAAGCTAGGTATTTATTTTTAATATCGTAGGCTAACTTTTATAAAAGTTACATAAATAAAGGAAAATCACGCTTGTTATCCCCAAAGGTGTAGGCAGAGAAGTGTAGTACACTCCCACGTACCACCAGTTAAGTTATGTTTAGTAAAAGTTACGTTAGTTTACGTTAGCTATGGATACAAAAATAGGTACATAATTATCAATTGTACCCAACATGATAATTAATTTAAATGTATTTTGTATGCAAATAACGAACGTAACAGAAGATAATATACTGTTTTATATAACATAGCCATAGCTTAGTTAACAACAAGCAAAATATAAGATATCAAGAAATTGTTCCTCCAACAGGGCAGTCGTAAACTTGTACATGTAGTCAAAATTAGTTATTACCGGTACCAGCTATCATTGAATTAGATTTCATTTGCGTCCTTATCTTTTTTTCACCACACGGCGCTTCCATGTACTTTTTAGTATAAGCTAATAACTATAATTCATATAGGTATTTAGATTTCGATCCCGTTTTATAGTCTTACTTAGGTGATGAGCCTATTGCCATACACTGGGTACTTCCCAGGTACTGGACAGATCCTTCGAGCCAGTACTAGAAATTCTAAATAAGAAAAAATCCATTAGTACCAAACCCGGACTGACGAATCGAACTGACGACTCGGGAAACCATCAGCAGTCGTGCATTGCAATGACTCGACCAACGAGGAAGCCAATTTATTGTAACTAATAATTACTTTAGGTAACTTTTACTGCAACTACGAGTCCTTTTAGGTTACAATGTTTGTTGGCGATTATAATAAGTCCATTATTGCAATACGCGCGACCGCAGTGCAACCGATCGTGATGGCATGTCTGTGTCGCTCTAGAATATT
>DWME01010185.1:0-10386 GCA_018244795.1 Parelbella ahira ahira
GATACAAACTCTGTTTCTGAAAAAATCACAGGATAGCTTGTAAAAACAATACATTTGGTACGATATAGTTTCATAGACGAACATTCGCAAGCGATAGTTTTAAAATTATGTGAAAAATGGGACGTGAAAACCTAACTTGGAAACGCGGGAGTACCTATAATACACTCCTTTGCCAACATTTTCGGAGATTACAGGCGTGATGTTAGGTCTCATAAGTGGAGCACCTACAGCAGTCGTTTATACAAAGCGTTTCATTGTAGCTATTCAAGGACTACAGCGTATTTAATATAACTCACAGCGATTTACTGTAATATTTCACAAAATACGAGAAGGCACACACATGCCAACAGTAGGCACGCTCAATAAATTACGCACAAACTTCGTACATCTTAAATTCAGATGTAGACGGAATATAGATATATTTAAAGCAACTCAAGAAGTGTTATTTGTCCATTTTATTCTTACAATTCTGTTGTTACAAATATACTCAACTATAAGCATCTGATAGATATAAGAATCAATGATATCACAAGAATGCATAATTATAATCAAGTCTTTTATCGTTCCAAAGTTAGTTACGGGTTTTCTCACAGGATATGGGCTAGGCCAAAATATATCACAATTACTAAGTGCAGGTGACAGAATTCAAATAGATATTTCTATTCTAGAAGTCTAGATTCTATTCATGTTACAGCAATTGATACTTATCAAATTAAATATAATGTATGTAGATAGGTTATTTTAAAAAAAGTGTTCATGAGACAAATATGTAAAAAACACCTATTAAATGACACATACTCGTATGTACATGATTAGACGAATATGTGAAATACAGCAATTAAATGACTCGTTATTAGGCGATAAATACAATATTGGGTATAAAACTAATTATGTACCGTGTATTTCCGTTCAATGAGAAATCGGGAAGGTCTTGTAATAAACCGAATGAATGGTTACAGTGCTGGAACATTTTAAAAGCTATATATTAGACGGACGGATGGCGTGTTAGCAGGATTATCGCAACGGCCACCTGCTTAGCCGCCTTAGAGCCGTTCCCTGTACAGAGGATGCATATATTTTGATTTTCAGCCTTGTCTTCTACATTTTTTTGTCTTACTAAGGGTTGGATGAGTATTTTTACCCCGCCCTTTAAAAGCAAGCGTCAATTAAACTGTTTAAGTTTCAATAATACTTTAAATATGTCAATTAAACTATTTAAGTTTCAATCATACTTCTTATAATGTCAATTAAACTGTTTAAGTTCAAATCGAACTAATTGTTACCTAACTGTTTATTACCTAATATTACAATATGTCTACCATAGCCATGGATAAGAATTCTGTCCTTTTTATTTCGTGAATTGAAATAACTGTAATAAATCGTTATTGTAGGAAATTTATAATACATAGTCTCTAAAGTTACGTAAACTATCGATGAATATTGTACAGTGTTATATAACCAATAAATTTATGTTAACATACTGTTGTATGACAAAATGGAGAATTTTCAAGTAATATCCTCCAAGTTTAGAAAAAATGCAACAAAGGACTTTAAAATGATAACTGATTAAGGGACCAAGCGCCTGTGCCTATAATATTCCAGCGTTCACAGATTATACTGCGGATAGGATCACCGCGATGCGTCAGATGTTAATTAATACGATTACCTCAGATGTGCACACACGCGAGCTGCGGCCAATCTACCCTCACTTCCCTTTGCTTCGGAATAGTTAGTATCAAAAAGGAACTATGATTTTGATGAAGATTAAAGATTACCACATACTGACGCTTTTAATAAACATATATTTTTAAACGTAACATCACGCATGAAATCCTCAAATGGGTAGGCAGAGAAATGTAGTAGGTACTTACCTACATTCGAAAGTGTTACTGGTTACGGTTTTACGTCCCATGAAATACGTGGTGGATATAGGTATTAGAACATTGTAACAAACTTTTTTAGAATATTCAGTAGCAAAGCTGGTAGATCACCCAAAGGTAGAATAATTCTACATATTATTAGTTATGGTGAACTTATCTTATCTGCCCTTACTTCCTTTCTCCATAATGAGCGGTTAAGCGGGACGTTAAAAAACGGAACTATGATGGACGATAATGGAACCAACAGTCGCACACGCGCGTCAATATAAACTGTGTTTTTTAATGTGTTTCTATTAAAATATTTCCAGGTGCTTTAGTGATTGTAGTTACTAGTAATCAAATAAAGAAAAATTTGTATATTAGCTACGTGAAATAAAAAAAAATTAAAAACAGGAAAATGTATATTAAAAAGTATCAAGGTAATCATCAATTTCTAATTAGATTATATTGATGGTAACACAGAGATAGCTGCTAGATAGCTGATTAGTAATACAACAATTTTTGAGTTTAAAACTTTCTATGCTTATTGCTATATCTTAAAAATAAAATATATACGACGAGCCAGTATTGTGAAGGAAATTACATTAAAATGAGCAGCACATTGTGTTTCCATTAAAAAAAACCTAAAAAAGCATAAAAATGTGTCGACTCCGTATCAACACCCTATCCACCGTAGCTAAGTAACCGTTTCGCTTTTGAACGGGGGTAAGTAAAATGTGGTGTTAATTTTCACACGAGCTTTTTTATCCATCCCTGGAGGCGCTCCAATGATTGAACACAATCGGTATACTTAGGATGTAGCCACTTATCTACACGGCAAAAATGTTTTCACAAAAAAACCCCGTGTTTTAGCGACAGACGATGAAAAAAATCTTAAAACGGGAACTTGATTACCTTAAGTAGCGGAATTGTTTTTTGACGCCGAAAAGTGATAACGTTTGTTAAAAGGATGTAGGACAAAACTCTGAATGTTTAATTTATCACTTTTTTATCCATTTTTATTCATATTCAACATTGTAATATATAAATAGTTTATAAATTGAGATTCATATTTTAAGCAGAGTTGTACAACAATTTGGATTTATTTGAAGGAAAATTTTATAACAACATTGTAATGTTTGGCGAAAAGAAAAATAGCAAAGCTCATTATATTAAACGCTCAAAATAAAGTTTAACTATTTACAGCAACAAAGTAAGCACTTAAACTATTTATAAGGATCATATTATTTAAAATCTATTTTGAGTAAGAACGGCCAATTGATTTAACACAAATTAGCTGTCACTCGACAGTTCCGACGACGACTTACGCAATTTAGTCCACATTATTTTTTCTGGCTCCACGCGTCAGCATTGTTGGTAGACGGAGGATGCTATAAAAAACATGGTTCATGTATTACTTAAAGCCGGCACTTGAAACCAATTATACTTTTAACTAAGCTCGGAGGGGCAAAGGACCAAAATAAATTATAGGGCCGAGCCATATTAGGTGATTTTATCTCGTATTTTCTACAGGATTTCGAGAATTATTCTAAGCAGTATTCGCATAACGAATTTATCATTTTAATTAACTTACAGAGTAAGTATATGTCACGACATCATTATCCTATTTCTATCTTGTTAATTATGCTCGTAAATATAAATTATAATATATGTATTCAAATGGAAAGAAAATGTGTTCGTAATTAATAACATGTAGGGTAAAATTACAGAATGTGATTTGGATTACACTATTATTTATTTTCGGATTGGTTTTAATTTAAAAGAAAAGTGAATATCTCAAGTTAGGTATATTACGGTAAGCAAATTAAGACAAAAAGTTTAATAATGTGGGGCGGCGGTATCAAATTTCCGCAGGCATTTTAGTACTTTGGAGCGCATTGACATTAATTTAGTCAGTCAAATATCTGAGAACTATGAATTAATTATTATTAAATTGATATCAAACACCACTTATATAGCGCTATATCTACCACGACCTGAGTTCTGTCGAGATAGAGATACTTAGCATTCGGTGCTATCAGTCCAGCCCGTAAAGCACCTGACATAATGATGTAATAATAATACCAACGTTCAGTTTTCCTTGCAACGACTGCAATATAATCAAATTGTAAGTTGCCACGACAACCGGCCTAATTGCATCACGAGCATTCACAAAACTAACGTAGCCATTTCGACAAACAAACAAAACTAGATTACGTTGCCACCTGTACTTTAAATTTAAAACCGGTATCACAGCGAAATGGATAACTCAATCAATGTCAATCGTTCCGAGGCCGAAGCGAATTTAACAAGTCGTGTCCGTGTTGTTACTGGCTACGTGTTTGCGTACAGTGCATGTGTAAAAGGGTTCGATGTTTTACGAGCAGTAGCTGTACTCGTATGTAGGAGTTCGTCAGGGTATCATTCTATCACCCGTTTTATGCCTACCTACTCTTACATTTTAGATCTTTTTGTATTACATAGATTTTAGAGGCGTTAACATAGATTAATACCTGTAAAATAATTTGTGACATATTAAGGTGGGAATGGAAAGATACCTAGGTTTTCGCGTAATTTCTTGTAATTTTTTTTATGTAGGTAAACTTAGTTTCAGCGGCCTCGATATATATGAAGCCCTAGAATTCTTTATGCAGTTATTCAGTAGCATGAGTCACCTGCCCAATGTCTATTTTACAAATAAGTATAGTATAGGAACTGAAAACAATACATTTGTACTATTCTCATTAAGATATTCTCCGCAGTTGCTAACGATACCATAGTTCACGAAATAAATAAAGTTTTTGTTTCTAATATGAAATTGAAATTTCTTTTTTCATAAAAGGAAAAAACTCGGAAGCATCGGGTTGTGTGGCCCGCGCTTCAGTCCGAACAAGCTTGTCACTACAATGAATGTACCCCACAAATCACCGGTTCGGTTGTAGAGGCATTTTTTGTCGCTTCGTTCATTTCGCAGTGAAATTGAGTTTGGCCTCTCGAAAATTTGACCCACAGGCTACGTCTGGTCTCGGTTTGAAAATCGATGGCTTTGTTTATACAAACAGATTGTCCTTGCATGTAAGCAAACATGAAATTTTGTGCCTCGTACGTCCTTTAACGCTTGCTGAGTTTTGATGTGTCCAAATGACCGTAACTCTCACAATTTTTTGTAAAAAGGATAGATAGAGATCTAAGGTCGTCTTAAGTTTCACGGTTATAATGGTACTTATAATCATTTAAGACAAAGGGTAATCTTAAGGAAAGCACATCAGCTGAATTATAGAAATGCTGCTGCCCCTGATGATTAAATGATCATCGTCTATCATAATCCGTCTGCGTACATCTTCAACTCGGAAGACAGCATTTCAAGGACATCTCCTTTACCTACAACTTCTGATAGCAGTTTCTGTTTAAACATGAAAGTTCTAGAAGTACTTGTCCGGTTTAAATGTATGAATGATATCGATTATTATTTATTATTAACATTAAGCATTGTACATTTTTAATACGGGTAAAGAAATGAATTACGACTTTTACCGAGTGACATTTAATAAATCAGTAAATTAACTCAGAGGAAAATATCATATTATCGTTTCGCCTGCAGGATCTTCAAAAGGCTTATAAAACTAAATTTATTACGGACTATGTGTAACTTGAACTGCCTTGTGTTATATTTCAAAGTTTTTGATCGTAAATCTCAACGGATTTAATTTTTATGTGGCACGTGAAGTGTTTTGTGTATCTTCAAGAATAAGCTCACAATACTCCGAGTGGTCGAAAGTTCGTTACCGCCGGAGTTCAAATCATAAAACATTTTTAAAGCCCAGTAAAGAAAAATCGATAAGATTTCTGAGAATAGACCATACAATTTAAGGCATAATTATGGGTTGTAAAACCATCGCAGTTGTCACATTTCTCAGTATTCATAGCTTTTAGTGTTAAAGATAATTACTATGGTAAAACAGAACATTAGTAGCCCAATGTTAAGTGTTATTTGAAAACGGTATGGTTTAATATTATTGATTTCAATAAAGATCTTTCTTTAAGAGGTGTGGAGCCTGAAAACTTGTACTTGACCAGCGAATTGGCCTTTCTCCTTCAGACAAGAGATCTGTCCAAGTAGAACGATAAAGCAGTCGACGATAGAAAGGCGTATAATAACTAGAGTAAAATATGATTATGAGTTATGCATGAAAGTATAACATAGTTACATCACGGTAATTATTACTATCGTATTAATATTGTTTTTGTATTCCTGTCTTTATTATTCATACATATGTATATTACATGACGTGTTTAATATATTTTCTCTGACATTAAAACGACAAATTCAAGCTAATCAACTTCGCATAATACAGACGTTATTTTAAATTAATTAAATACGACGCGGCTGATGAGAATCGTAATATTGAAAATGTGACGATTAATGTATTCATTTGGAGCGTTATGTGACACGAGACAGCCTTATTTCGATAAACATGTATAACAACAAATTAATATTGTTACTTGTTTATTCTCTGGTGATACAGCCCGGCGTTTGTTACGTGCCGTTTTACGTTTTCCTACACATATATTTTCAAATTTGCTTTCTGTAATTGTTTTCGGTACGTACTTTCTTATACAACCTGTTAGTTATATTATGACCGGAATTGCCATTAGCGGGCATAGACACGATATAAGTATTGATGTCAACAATACAATAAAACTACTAACATTTATACAAAGTGAAATCTTATCGGGGATTTTCTGTAACATTATAATTATTTCATTTTATTTTTCACGTTACCTTTTCATGATAGCTTAGAACAAATCCTGAATTTCGATTTAAGAAAAAGGAATTCCTTAAATAATAAAGGAACAAATACGTCTAATGAACAGTAATTCCTTAAATCATTCCTTTACCCGATAATTATCAATTTTGCTTAAATTAAGCTTACCTTATAATAAGATGGTGTCTTAGTATAGGATGTTCTCCCGCTCGTCAATGAAAACCACGTGTTCAGATTTGTTCGTATATTAGTTGTCGTGGGCGTGTTGCTCCAGACTTAATTAACATATTCAATTTAACGACCACTCCTTATGAATTGTTTCTACGAATTAATTCGGTTTTTTAATTTATGTTGATTTTATGTGAGGTATGTAACTACCACGAAAAGCGGTGGTGGTGATAGATGTACAATTTGTATTTTTAATAATTTCGTTCATAAATAGCTAGTGATGTCATTAACAATTTGTACTAATTGGACTAGCTGACGCTAACAATCGGGGCGGCGGTTACAGGTGGCTACACTTTAAAAAACTACATACTATCAGCGATAGTTCCCATAATAATTATAAGGATCATCAAGACTTGCAAACCGATACAAATACTGCTTTGAATGCTGTTATTTCCAGATGTTTAACCGATACAACCTTAAATCATTACCAAAGAAGCGTAAAAATAGTAATATCACACCTGTAATCCCCGAAGAGGTAGCGCACCTCCACTCCTTACCACAGAAGCGAAGTAATCGTAGAGCCATTACCAGACCTCCCCGTATCGAAAGAAGCACAAATTTTCAAACCTCGTATGAGGTATATTAAATGATTTTATTCATTATCTTAATGATATGATTGACTAAACAGGTGTTCATGAGGTCACTGCACCTTATTGACATCTATGTCCTTGCAATTCAGAATTTCCAGTTTAGTATTCCATTCAAGTTAAATTTTATAAGCACTAGTATTGAAAGTCTTTATTCTCATCTTTTATCTATATTTAGAATAGAACTTTAATTGATAAATCTTCTAGTGAATAAACAAAGGTAATAAAACGCTGTTCTATAAATGTTAATAACCTTCACATTTTGAACGAAGTCCTAACTTAATAAATGTTGGCTCTACTACAAAAATATGTAGAAGTGACACAAAATTCACTTAATTAACGCCGAACTCTTGATATATTTTATGACCGTCCAATAATATTTGTCATTTGACATTTTTATTTGTCGTGAAGCAATAAACGGGTTTAGTCATTAGTCATTATAAATGATGAAAATAATGGCGAAAACCTCATATCGATATAATTAAGACGCAATAAATGATTCAACTTTGGTGGTTCAATGAACTTGTACGCTATTGTTTATGATTTTATAGTATTTGAATTAAATGTACAGCCTCGCTATACAATCATAGCCTTTAGTACGCGAGTCCTGAGGTTGAAAATTCACCAGCATTTTGCAAATCTGATGCGCTATTATTTAATATTTATGATAACCATATTCGTATTACTTACCTACTATGTTGGCTCTGAATTTATTTATTTTATATTTTCATTATTTACTACAATAATACAAATTAATACCCTACCTAAATCAATAGCCATAAATAATATATTTATGTATCAGCAATTAAGCGACTAATTCAGATGTTAAATAATAATATAATATTGCATTATAATTAAAATACAATGATAATATTAGTATGATAATTAATTAATCAGAAGAAATGAAAGAATGAAGTGTTAATAAAATTAATAAAATAAGTTGAATAACTTTTTTGTGTAATTAATAATTCATCATGTATTATTTATCGTTAGCATGTTTCAGTCTAGTGCTGGTTTGTCCATAATCTCCATTCTGGACATGTGTCCAAAGATTTGAATCTTACATATATGGAATGAGGGGCTAACAACTAAATAATATGGTTAAAGCAACCTAACTATTGCTTTTAAGTTTCTTTTATGTAGTTTGAGTCAAGCGGTAATTAATAGCGCCTATTGAACGGTTGCGTGCTATTGGAGATAGCTATGTCTAGCAGAGGATGATGACGGGCCAATGGTGATGATGAATAGATGTTAGGTTCTATAAGAGTCAAATCTCTGGTCCGTTACCTTTAAACTCTCCCACCGCCTCGTTTTCAATCCATCTAGCGCAAACACTGCTGGTAAGCTACAGAAAATAGGTGTATTATTGAATTATCACTATGTGGTCCTACATCGTGCATTGTTATTGACTGCTGAGCGCAGCGTCTGTTTAGACAAATACTTCATAATCCTGTCGCCAGGGTACAATGCACGTTCGTATTTATTTGTAGTGTCTTCGATTGGAGACAAATTGACGTCACTCGGGAAAATCGTGCGATCTTTTGATACGGGTTGTAATTTGTAGGTGCTTTTTGTTATTTGATATTTGTAAATTCTATAATACTGATATACATATTTTACTTTTAAATACCTGCAATTTCACTTTATAAGAAGTTGTGATAGCTAAATGCTTTTGATTTAAAGCGCGCTCCACAGTCTAAAGTTTAAATCTTAGCTTGAACTTTAGAGGTTAACACACATTGAGTGTTAATTTTTTAAAAACAAATGTTACTTGTTATAACAGGAAATAAAGATATCGTGAGGAAACCGACATAACTCACACGTAACAAACGTAACATCACGCCCCGAAGGGGTAGGCAGAGGAGTGTTATGTAGTACACTCCCACGTTTCACCAGTTCCGTTAAGTAAGTACCTACATAACTTACAGTTTTCTATAATGTTCTTTCAGCTATTTGAAGTTTACCAATTCGCATTTGGCCAGAATGGCAGAAATCTATTTCGGTTTCACATATGATATCATGTAATCCTCAATATGTGGGGGTTTGGGGGATTTTTTAGTAATTTCGTTTTTTAGTATATTTCTGCAAATAGTGAAAAAGGAGAAAGTCATTTTAACACACAAATTTATAAGGATTCTTACAGAGGCGCAACGAAGACGTAGAAATTTTTCAACTTGAAACAGAAGTGGAGTATACTCCACTCGCAACAACTGAGAATTGTTGCGGGCTTATAGTGAAAAGGGGTTGGGGTTCAAATCCTTGAGCCACTGTGACCAGGGTTAATCTATAGTAGCTCGAAGGGTTAGTTCTTTAATCGTTTGTATATAGATATTAGGTTATTACCTCTTTCCTTCTGAACCTAAAAACCTACAGCAACGTAATCATATGTACCGACGAGTGATGTGAAGAGAGGATTTTAGAGTTATGTCGAAAAATGAATAATTGCGTAAATACAATCGATCTAACATAACACATGCACTTGGAATGCGTTGTTTGTTGCTGAAATAATTTGACCACGAAGAAGAAAAATTGTACCATTGTTGGTTACATATACCACGAAAGACACATTCCCAACAGTAGGAGAAATAAAGTATTGCTGATTGTTTACCATTTCCACTGAATTAGCACATAATCAAATAATACAATGTTAAATAACAATGAAAATTGGCTTATCTGTTAAACAAATTCTCCGATGGATGAACACACAAAAATTTTGTATTGTCTATAACAAAATATTCTATGAATACAATGATGCTTAAATCATCCGATCGTTTGCAATATGCATCAATCATAACGCTGTGAGCGCTTCAACAACTTAAAATGTAACGGAACTCTCGTATCAAGGAATCTCCAGAATGATTCGTTCAAAATGTTAAAGTATCAGTGAGAACACACGTTCAGAGATCGCTCACGTTATTGCCTGCTATAAGCATCTCGTTGTCACGA
>DWME01010186.1:0-10386 GCA_018244795.1 Parelbella ahira ahira
AAGTGATATTTAAACTTAAAACGCACTTTTATAAAGAGGTGCGCGCCATGGATTTGAACCCAGAACCCCCGGAATGAAAGGCTGAATTCTTATTTCTTAACCACTAGGCTTCCACTGCTTTTATTTTTATTCGCTTTTATTTTGAATAATATTCTATTTATACCGACAGTTAAATAGACTTAAATGAAATAAACAATCATTAAAATAAGTAATATGTAAGTAACAAATATATTGAATTTTTTTTATGTCGTGTCGTATGTCGTATAACAGTGGTCGCGGAGCTATTCTGAGTGTTATTATAAATATGGATATATGCAATTTGTATTGGATTTATAATATTCGGGATATTTATTTTGTATTCTTAATATAGTTTATTGCAAATTAAAATCAGATTCACGCTTTTTTTGCGAAATACCTATGCCGAACGACGCACGATAATTCATGAACACTCGAGTTTTGGCGCGGCCGAAAGATTCGTCCATTTTTTGGGTGAAACCGAAACTAAGGCCGAAACTAGATTTCTTAGCAGAAACCGAAACCGAACTTACGGTCAGTCACTATTAAAAAGATATATGGTAATAACATAGGTATATGCAATATTCTAAAGTAATAAGAAACACGCTATTTCCTTGCGGTATTACTAGGTGTTTGCCTTAAGTTGATACAATACATTTTAATTCATTATTTATTGGTTGAAAAAATAATCAACGGATGATATAACCAGCTGGGCTTACCAGTTAGATCTAGCTTCAGCCAATTATTCTCAAATATTGAGTAAAACAAATACAAATAACATGTAGAGGTAATGCATTAGGTATACGAGTTCGGAAATATTTTGCACCCGCAATAAAACGTTAGCATTATATAAAACTTATTTAGAAAATTCCTATCAATATGTAAAATAGGGCAACAATTAAGGAAAACTAATATTTATAGAATAGAATGTTGGTATCACTGCGTTCGGATACAACTGTATCATCCATCAAACTAATCTTGAACGTAAACAGTGTTCTCATTCACGTTTCAAGGTAAGCGTACGAAGGTTTTGTTGTAAGATTTTTGACTAATCGACAACATAAGCAATAAAACAACAAATCCGACCCGGGGAAAGAACAAAGAACCTCCCGACCGGTGGTCGCGCCTGCACAAAACGAATCAGTCAAGATTATTTTGCAAATTTTCAATAAATTACTTGTTCGGAGCTCAGTGGCGTGCTATTGGAGAGGCATATGTGCAGTAGTGGATAAATACGGGCTGATGATGATGATGATGATGATTTATTTCATAAATTTTCCTCACTTATCATCGCCAGAGTGCGCAGCATTATAGAACACATCAGGTAGAGGTGTATCGTGCTGACTGAGCAACGAGCTGCCCGCCCTGGGCGAGTGCGGTCCATGGGTAGCGTACGGAGAAAACGGAACTGCTGCTCGCAGGGCGGCTAGTACCAACAGGAATCCACCTGTAACAATAGTTGGTTGTAAATAATTTTATTTAAATATATACATTTTCATTTACAATTTTCATATATACGTAAATCATCTACTTAATTGTGATAATCAATTTATTTATGTGACCAAATAGGAAATGTTACACCTACATATTACTGCATTTAAAATAGAAAACTTATCCACGGGAAGTAGACATCTAAAATATGTACCCATATCTTGTATTTGTAGTATCTTAAAGATTTCGTTACATAATGTAACTACGAACCAATTTCCGTGCACTACTTACAAGGTTATTTGGGGAAAGCAAAATAATGTAATCACTTAATACGTCATGTTTAAAAAACCAATTATAGGATGCGATTCATATTTGTATTGTCAGTTAGTATATTTATCACCTAACATCAATAGGTACGATCGGATATAACACAATGTTAATATTATTTTTATAACATTTTCAATTATAATTTGCGACATACACAGTGCCTATTGTGAGAAGATAGATTATTATTATTAATCAATGCCACGTACAATTCCGATGTAATTGAGCGAAGTGCAGACTCGTTAAAGCCGACGTAATCATGAGATGACTACGACCATTGATAATAGACCCTTGTACACGTAAGAGTACTGCGTTATGTGAATTTCATATTGACTTCGATATGTATCTTTTCATGAAAGATTCATTAATTAAATGTGACCGATAAACCGCATCGTTCTGATTTCGCTAAGAATTGAATGTAGGTACCTATTGATTAATTAAAGGTATAATATGGATGTAAATTACATAAAAACTCTACCTAAGTATATGTCAGAAATTGTAAAGAGAGTATTGTAGTAGAAAATAATATAAAAGAATAAGTCAAATTTTAATTTAAATATAAACATTTAATAAAATGATAAGCAACAGATCAGTCAAAAATCAGTTCATACATAATATATATGTAAACATTTAGTACAGCTACAACGCATAGTTCATTCACGCATTCTTTAGAATATCATAGGAAAATAAACATTTATTTTTATTTTGAACGACGTAAACATTCCCATACATTACAAAGTTAGATAATACGAAGACGACCCTTTTTCAATCGAGCAAAGACCTGCGTTGAACAGAAACAAAAGCATCTTGGCAATGCTTCCATTGCAAGCAACCTTCCAAGTTACAAAGTTGTTTCCCCTATAAAGTTCTAGCCTCTAAGTGTAAGACTATGTTGTGGGGCGACATCGGAAGATAATATTTTATATGACGTCTTTTCGACCAAAAGTTCAGGCAAATTGTCTACTTGCGGATAAGTCACTACTATAGTTAATTTTTTAGGCATCCGGGACAGAATACGTTTTAATAGTCTTGTAATACTGGTTTTTATTAAGTTTTCACTGTACTATTATTTAATGACTTTCTATTGTTTTTTTCTACAATATTTTAAAAGATAACAGGCTAATACAATGATTATAGAAATGCAATTGTAATGTTTTTCAGAAAAGTAACTGTATCTTATTTAAACCATTGCATTACCTATATTATGTTATTTCATACATTGCTATGTATATTGAATATGCCTTTTGTAGAAACCGTTCAGTTGAAGCACTCGTTTTAAAAAACCACGTTGTCATGTACTAAAGATTTGAAATTCTATCTCACCTGAAATAGTAGCGAGTAATGTCAGATTTGCGAACAGTAAAGCAGTGGCAACACACGCGTAGAACGGCGCCCGCGCTCGACCGCACGACCATCTTGTGAAGTCCCAGCATCGGAGAGACAGCGTGTACTCCCCTCGCCGACATAAAAGGTCAACAAATAGAGCGACAACCCACATCGTCTCCAACAGGAAGATGAAGGCTGCGCCCACTCTGCGTAAATCATGTAAATAGCTTAAAAAATTGGCGTTGGCAAGATCTTTTAATCTTCCGTAAACCTATTTCTCTCCAATTGTTACTTGGTGTTTGTCATATATTACAGGAAGTTACGATTTGTACTTGCAAACTTAAAATCAAAAAGTTATAGGTACCCAAATTTTATTTTATTACTAAATGTTAACTTAAATTGAAAACAGTAATTGTACTTATTAATAACCATTACGTCACAAAGAGTAACATAGTTTTGATATTAAAGTGGGAAATTTGTAAAATTAAGCTAGTAACATTATTGGGGAAAAATGTGCAATTACATAGATTTAATACGACGTACTCACAGTAAGGCCGGCGCCACTTCATACCCCAGGACTGCCAACTCGGAACCAGCGCCGCTCATTACTGAGGACGATAAAAAATAAAAAACGACTAAAACTCGCTGCAGAATGTTCCTCGAGAAATTTCGAACGTAATTCAACGGTGAATTAAAATAGTTCAATCGCACGTAAATTTTTGAATTACACTGTTTTTTAAAACAGTTATTTAAAAAAAATATCCAAAAATGATTTTATTTTTTAAGATATAAGGTTTATTTTTTTTCTTTGGAATAATCACGCGCACAAATGTAACTGGCCATTGCAGTCTAAGGATATTCTATAGCGAGCCTTCATACTTTTTTAGTTTTGCTAGTCCTTCCGTACAGATAAACGAAGAAACGATTGCAGCATCCGTCTCCGCTGCAACGCTGGTATTTACATAACCTACTCTGTGGCTATAGGGCTTGCAATGCTTAGTTATGAGCTGGGACTTGTGTAACATAAAACGAAGACTGCTCTGTCTCATGTATGTTAGCACCTCTGCATATTACCTTTTTATGCTGCATATTACATCATATGAATTTCCTTTTATGCTTTTAGAAAAATATTAAGCTTGTCTTTTTTTGTATTCGATTAGTGTATGTTACTGTGTATGAGGATACGTTAAAGCTGATAAAATAGGAATTATGCATTCAGAATATCTCTAACAGTAACGCGTTTACAAATGTTTTTCTTGGCCCAACTTTAATAGTATCTACTATCTCCACTCACAAATCAATTGGTCAGCAGAATAGATATAGCTAAACTTATGAAACATACTCATATAAACCTTAGATTATTTTAATTCGAACACTGTTTTTGAAACTGTAGCTAAATGCTTTGACCACCTACGGGCAGAAGCGTAGGTGATGGAAGAAGCTATATGCACTGCGATTTCCACTCTTCAAACCCAGTGTCAGGTTTATAGTCAAAACCTTCTTACAGGAGGGCTTTGTCCAGCTGCGAATTGCGACAAAAGAAGTGATGCTGATGCTGATAATGACACTGAGCAGTCATTGACTGCTATGATGAAAAGAAACGACCATACCGAAATCTTTAGTATTAGAAACGTAGAAAATGTGATAACTCTTAAACGGCTAATTTAAAATATTAATCACATCCAAACCAGTGCCCCTATTTACTCCGCAACTTTATATATTGTATTTACAAATATAAAACTTGCTTCATTTATTCATAGTTCATTACAATAAAATTATCACTTACTTTGCATAAAAAAGTTATTAAATATTATTTTTTCTAAATTCCATAATATTAATCGTTGTGTAATAAATGTACAAAATCCTCTTAGTATTGAATTTCGTTATAATTAACTATTTGAATTAATTTATATTGTATGTACCGAAATGTATTATTAAATACATTTGGGTACTTTTTTACCGTACGACGTTGTGTTATATTATACATACAACAATATGTTGAGGCGAACGAGAGTTAAATGTAACCAGTATCTACATCAAATTATGTGCATAAATGTTGTAACGACTGTCTATTTGATCATTGCTTAACACGAATATATCCATTTATTATCGATTTGATTGATACATACCTATAGCAGTAATGAGACCCCAGAACCTTGCAAGTGGCTGCAACAAATCCCATAATCTGGATTCTATAGTCTTTATTGCATGTGATGGTCTCCTCACATTTATTGTGGGTTCGATAATTTGCGGGATCGGCCCAACCTCGCAAGTAGGCTTGCCCAGTTCCACACTCATTTTTGGTATCAAACACTGAAATTTTCTAATTTAATATGCCGTAAATGTAAAAATATCTCACAAATTCAATGACAAGCCCGGAAATCATCTCAAGGTTTGTAAAGAACACGAACAAACAACACTGAACACTTTTAAAAACAAGCGCAATTTTTTTCGTACAAAGTATCACCTTACTCACATTTCCACTTTAATTTATTTAACACACATCTAATAGCTATTTAATGGGACGTGAAAAAAATATGCTTCATAACACATTAAACCATTTTCCCTGGTGCATCGTATTTATTGTTTACAAGTGCTATCTGAAATTTTGTCGCAAGAGTAAAATCACTGTTTACCGAAACAATCTGGCGATGTGCCCATTCACAAAAATACACTCCACCTTTGATCTCTAATTTCATACAAAATTAGATACTTCGGAGTCGTCACAGTATTCCTTCGTTAAGATTGAAAAATTAAACTTGTACTTAACCGTATTCCGAAGAAAACTTTTCCGTCTCACTGATCGTAGTGTGAGATCGCGAGAGCGAGGCCGTTATTTCCTACACGAGTATTCTCTACTGAGAGCCACGGAACACTGAAGTTGAACCGGCTCGTACGAGATAGAATGCTGCGAGATGAAAATCTTCAGTAGCGAACGATAAACGCGGAAGCAAGGTGGTAGCTCTGCTCTGAAAAACGAGTAACTATGCAAAAACTGAATTTAACAATTTGTAGATATGCTTAGAACGTAGTAAATTTTCTTTTACTTGTCTTTAAAATATTGTTCTGAAATTGTAGCACATGTTGTCCGTTGCATCCGCTCTGTTTACAATGTTTATTGTAATAAGTGTCTGGCTGTCATAAAAGAAGATAGAAAAGAAAAAAAAATACTAAAATAACCACACGATATTTAATATTACATAACTCTTAGTAAATGCATTTAGTCTCAGTTTGGCAGAGAGTTACTAGTATCAATGGATTGTAACGTCAATATGTACCGTAATGTCAGTTCCCTTGCGGGGTAGGTAGAGAGCACCGATCCTAAATATCTCTGTCGTTACAGACCTGACATGCTTCTTCCATAGTAATCGCCTTTTTCAAACACGTAAGCAGTTTTCGGAGACTTGTAATTCCCCCGTCAGCCCGTATGTGATCAATAATATAATAATTTTATAATGACAAAAAACAAACATTTCATAGCTAGTCATGTGGTGACACAACATATACAAAGGTAAATCAACAAGTATTATATTACGAGTTAATATGTTTAGTAGTATCAATTAATGATGAAATCTTATCTCGTACGGTTGTATATTTTTATAAAATGCATTTTCATGTAGGTAAATAAATACAGTTAAAAAAAACGCGCCTTAAAGGACATCAAACTTAAAAAAGAAAAAATAATTCTTAATATAGGTATAAAAATAATAATGAAAAAATAAATAGTATTATTGCGAAAAATTCGTGGAATGCTCAATATATGCACATATTATATACGAAAAAGATATCACAAAGAGTCAAGCTCCAAATTTATATAATTATTGTATTGTCACCGGTTCTTGATGTGGACAAAGTTTAAATAAAATCTGCCCATTCAAAGTGGGTCAAACTGAGTGCAAAGAAGTCGGTTACATACATACAAGTGTGGCTAATAAAAATCGTATTAAAATGTACATGAGTTTTTTCGTTTCACTGCCTGGTTGGTCGTGTGGTTGCTAGCGTAACAATTGCTGATCGAGAGATCTTGCGTTCGATCCACGTGTCTGGTACTATTCGTTTTTCTTACCCAAATTACCTAATATTAGCCCTTAAACTGGATTAAGTTATGTTCCTGTTTGTTTTATTAATTTGCCGTCAGGTATTACATGTACACATACATAACATAACGTCACGCTTGTAATTCATAACGAGGTGGGCAAAAAAGTGTAGTACACTCCCACGTTACACCAGTTACGTTTACGTCTCACTATGGAATAGGTAGTGAATTTAAAAGAAATTTTACATAAATTGTTTCTAATCTGTTGTCATCACGTTGGTTATTATAAGATTCATTTATATTTCAATCAAGAGTAGCCAAATAAATTATTGATTAGCAAAATATTTATTTCTCAAATTGTTTATAGATTTTCCTACAAATTAATTGTAGGTAGGTATTCCTACAACCTCATACAGGATATTACTGAGTTGACGATGGTAAATTCCTTCGGATGCATCTTAAATCCGAACAAGAATGCTTGCAGCGGATTTTTTTAAAATCATAATACAACAATTTACTAATAAACATTTTGAAGTCAATGCAGTGTAATGATATTTACTGTGTGAAACAATAATTTATTACTATTATTAAGATATCGTCACGCCCAATCCTTTACGTAGTACCTACGTAGAAAATGCCGACCTTACAGACCTGCCGTGACCTAACGCGCTTCTTCTACATTCATCACTCTCTTCATGCACACACGTCGGTTTCAGAGACTTCTGTTTCCCTCGTCAACTAGTATCTAACCTTTTTCATAATATATTCGAAAAACTTTCGATAAAGTTCGATAAAGTTTTCTTTGTAGATTTTATTTTTTCTTTGCTGTGCTTTGTTCACATGCACCAAACAATAGTTATGAATCATATTGTTTAGTGGCTATTGAAAGTTTGTTTTAGTTTTTTATATTAAGTGTAAAAAATCATCCCGGTATTGAATATATTTGATATTAACCCATTTTATTTTTATAAAAGTTGCGCACCAAACTTTAATCTTAGGCTTATTATAAAAGGGGGCCGAATTTTAAAACACTGACATGATAGTCAAGATTCAACATGTAGCTTAATACTTGTACGTTTAAAATTAAATAAATAATTTCAAGTTTATAATTTGGTTATCAAAATTGGTCTCAAATATGAAATAATGATCTAATTAAAATAATATAATTTTGCGTTTGATTCTATTTATGTTATGTTCGATAAAATGTTTTTAATAATCGTGCATAGGTAGTATCGTCTACCGTTCAGCAAGACCTTTTAATCAAAAATTACATTTAATAAGTGTAATGTTTTGTGTATAAAACTATGGCAAATTATTTTCTTATAAAATAAAAATATAAGAACTGTTTAGTTAATTGTTTCAAATTCTGGGCATTTTATAAATGGGATGATAGGTCACGCGTACATTTATAACATTCACTTTTGGGTGTCATTCACAGTATTTACTATAAGCTAAGATTTACTCAACAATAATTCTTGCATATATCATGTCTGACAAAACTGATGTTTTACAATATACACATAATATTATTTTTTAAATTGTTACAACGAATGTTGTCCTGTCCTTTATTTAGGAATATCCATCAAAACTGCACTGGCAACTTCGGTTTTCATAAGCCAATCATGAAATGACGGCCATCTTGGTTTTAAAACGCGCACCGCGCGCGACGCTAGTCACATTGGTGTGATTTATTATACAACAATATTGCACTGTTTCTTTGTAGTGTAAATAAATTACAAGACGCCTACAGTCTTTGTCGTTCACTTTGTGCTTATTTTTTTGTGTAGTGATATAGATATAGTTAAATAGTTTAAAATAAATAAAAATGCAAAGTGGAAGCGGTACGAAAAACCCTCCTTGGGCCCGGTCTAATGTCAATACAAACATGACCGGTATAAACCCCCAAATTATGGATCCAAACGCAATGATGTCACAGCAAGGTATGATGCCATTTCAACAAACACAGGCGGTATTCAACCCGAACATGATGCAAACGCAAAGTGGAATGGCGATGCCGATGACGGGCCAAATGCCAATGAATCAAATGGCGCAAGGTCAGATGTACCCTGGTAATGTCGTGGCGTATCCAACCCCACGAGCTATGAACCCTAATATGTATCAAAACTCTTCGCAAGCGCAGTCACAGCCTAACACCGAGCAGCGAGTTTTCACCGGCACAGTTACAAAAACTCATAATGATTTTGGCTTTGTCGATCATGATGTTTTCTATCAAACGTCTGTTTGCGCTAAAGGAGGGATTCCCAAAGTAAATGATAGAGTATTGGTAGAAGCAACATACAATCCTAATATGCCTTTCAAATGGAATGCGACCCGCGTCCAAGTTTTACCAAAAAGTGGACCTCATCCAAAGGGAAATATGCCTAAGTCAAACTCTTACAATGCAGTCCCGCCACCCTCAAATAAAAAGCCTATGCCGCCCCGACGTGATGAACGTCGTGATGACCGTGGCCCTCGTCGAGATGACAGGGTATGATGGAATTTTAGCATATTTCCAGATAATTTAAATTATATTACATATTTTATTTTTATAAAAGCATGTTACTTTTGGTTTGATTTTTGGACTACCCACATTTTACATTATATATTAATCCACCCTTAAGCCTTCACTTGGCTCCTTTTTATTATTAGTTTATTATTAGTATACTTTTAATTCCATAGATTTTCAATGGTAGAAACTGGTATTATTAAAGAATAATGCAATTGTTGTTCAAATAATGAATCATAATTTGTTTCTTCTGCTTTAACCAAAATAATGTGTTTCATCCAGTCATGTATTGAATCTGTATATGTGATTAGGAATTATTATACCATAGATTAATCTTCAACATACCCTTTTACATTGAGTACCACTATATAATTGGTTGCAAATTTATACCATGAAAAGCTTAATATACTCAGCATTGATTTAATCATATTTAAATACAAATACACTACTTGTTGTCAGTGTCAAGGTCACAATTTACTTGCAGAACAACCTTCACTCTAATTTGGCGACATTGTTATAAGAAGGGTGTTTTAAGATATGATTTTTTTGCCTAGATACACATTATTTGGATATATTAACAACAATATGTTTTATTAAATTTGACTGCCTCATTGGTCGAGCGGTTGCAAGCGTGACTGCCGAACGGGAGGTCCTGGGTTCAAATCCCGGGTTGGTGCTATTGGATTTTTCTTATTTAGAATTTCTAGTAGTGACTCGGAGTCTGGATCTATGCCTGGTGTACGGCAAT
>DWME01010187.1:0-10384 GCA_018244795.1 Parelbella ahira ahira
GGGAAGTATATGAGTGAGTATGTATAATGTGCTATTTGCTCCAAAGTATAATACAATTTGAGTCACTGTTGTATTCAACGTTTGATTTGACCTTGTTTACACCTTATCTGATATAGTGTATAGAGAGCAACGACTATAATAAGTGTAGACAGTGATGTCACGCCATGAATCAATACTCGTACGAGGTATTCCTGTCGAGCTTGAATTTCCTTCAGTTTTATATCATAATTTTTAATTTTCGGTCGACTCGTATTCATTTATTCACATTAAAAAAATATCATAAGAAATAATTAAAGTTTTCATTATCTAGCTTATCGATATTATTTGGCTTCCAAAAAATAATCTATTCATAGTATTACAGAACTTCTGAAAATGGTATCGTGACTTTTTATGGGTATTGTACGGATTAGTTAGCCAACACCGTCAGAGTAGCTAAGTTAGTTAATCCGTTTCATTCTAAGAGGAGATCCGTGTAATACAGTAAAATGATAGATGTGTCGATGTAGATGTATATTTTGTAAGTATACATACATGTGTATGCATGTAGAAGATAAGAATAAATTTTAATTGCACTTGTTACATTTAAAGGTGAATAATGAGCTGTAGGGAAGAAAATCTCAGAAATAACTCTTTGCGAGAAACCTTGTATCTTAATAAGTGCTTGTGGAGTATACTCTAATGGCAAATGGCGTCTCCTTTCCTTGTTATGTTGGCGCCTCTAGTGCTCAGAGATAATTGATTGTATGCTACTCAACACTAGGCGACATTTATTTATTCCAATTACAATTTAGACTATATCTATGTCATATACATGTATGTCCCAATTCGACAGCATAGTCAATGTCAACGGTACAAATGTCAATTTAGCAAAATTAATTAATTACACTGTGTCAAATAGTAGAATGTGAAAAAATTAAAAACATACAATAATAAAAACAGCATCATAATAATTAAAAATTAAAATAACAAAAGTATCATAATAATAAAGTCATCAGCCTGTCTCAGGCCACTGCTGGACATAAGTAAACCTCCCCCAATGACCGCCAAAACGCCCTGTCCTTGGCTTGTCGTATCCATCATCTGCCTGCAGTCTTTCGCAGGTCGTCATCTGCAGGTCTACCGATAATTAATCGGTGGAGTAGGTGAGTTCTGTAATGGAGACCGCGGCTCGGCAAACGTAGTGTAAGACGCCCTCCGGCCGGTGAGACGACAATCTAATATCAAATAAATAATAAAATAAATAAATTGATAACATAAAAATATTAGCTTAAAATAATCATCAAGTAACCTTAAACATATCTCATCAGTTATTTAATTCAGTTACAATTTATTTTCAATTACCGACGAGGACAATTTATAAAAAAATATTGTGAATTCATCGAGTCAATTCAACTAAAAAGATAAGCATGGCATGTCACAGCGTCGAGTACCCGCAGCGCCCGCGTGAACGGCGCTTTGCGTAGCAGGTTAGTGCGCGCGCGCCGCAACGTTACGTACTATAAAACATTTCTTCACATTCACAAAAATCTAAATAAGTAAAATCCAATAAAGTTTATGAATGCGGTGATTTGACTTCGAGTTGGAATTTGCTATTTATCTTTAAGTTGTGTCTATATATGCCACACATTAACAATTTAGTGACAATGGAATTTTTTATATACAGTTTTAATAATAGTGTTTTGCATATTACTCAAAAAATTTACTAATGTGTCTCGTAACAACTAACAGCAGAAGATTTCAAAATATTCTCTTAATAACCTGCTGCGCTGACGTCGCGATGAATAACAAAATAACTGGAATGTGTTTATTTGTTATTATTATTATTTTTATAATTTCTTAGGTGTTTGAAATGCCTTTATACAGAATTTCAAATTAAGATTAATACTTACTTTCCTCGGTGTTCAAAATATCCTTAGCGATCGGAATTGAAGCGGTTCTTTTTGTGCTCAGTCTATTACCGTTGATGACACCACATACTCATTATTCCGACTTGCTTGTAATTTTACGATAAATAAGTACTATTGTATGAGTCATTATGGAAGCAAGTATTGATATCTACCTATTTCCGTAAACAGTTGCCTTTATAATCTTCCATTTAAATATTGGTTCAACTATTTCTGTGTAGAGATGCCCTTTTGTGATATCAGGTCGCTTTGCCACACAAAGGTGTGGGTATGAAAGAGATTTCTCGAACAGATATTCTTCACAATATTTTTAGATCATTATATGAATAATAAATGTTTTGTACCTATGATTCTAACGTGGTACGTTCTCTACCATACATTTATTTAAAACTAGCGATGCCCTTCGGTTTCACCTGCATTTAATATAAAAGAAGTGACAGTTAGATAAATTACAGTGTTTTAGCATAGACAGTGCTTTAGTCTATGTCCGAAATTTACAGTTAATAAAATGGGTATGTGGGTACTATACACATAGAGTCAAAATAGAGTGTTGAATTATTTTAATTTTACATTATCCTACACCATGCGTCCAAATGCATCCAAATACGGCTTTAAAGGACAAAGTTCGATTTATTAAAATTGTCTACAAAAAAAACCTTTCGTTGATAAGTAAAATATATAGCGTCATTCTAGGTAACCTACTCGTATTGTGTACCTTATGAATATTGCTATTCTAAATAAAAATAGTTTTACAATCCGATCTTTAATTTTAGTAATTGGCATATTTACGAGTAAACAAACAACCAAAAGCACATCAGTGTTCTTATATAATATGGACTAGACAGCCAATGACTGATTGTGCCAAAATCAAAATATATTCTTAACACATGCTAACAAATACTCAAAAATTACCTTCTCTCAATTCATTTGGATGCTACCTGCTGTGCGGGGTGTGAACTGAGCTCGTTTGAATAGGTTTTAAAATCGTCTATCTTATTTAAAGCAAACGGATACTTTTCGCTCGTCTCGAGCATGCTCACATACATATAAAATACATTTTTAGCGACGCGTCTGTCTATGAATTTATGTAATTTAATGGCATGTTTTCAGAAACTATTTCATTCTTGGCGCTAGCTACTTACAAGCTACTTACTGAACTGATACGTTAACTGTCTGATGCAATGTGTTCAGAAATCACCACACAAGGCCATCTGATTCCAATGCAAGGCTCAAGGGAGCTTGAACCTAGTGGCTTAATGTTCTAGGTCATAATTGAGATAATACCTAACATTACGCCTATCATCCCCGAAGGGGTTGGCAGAGCAGTGAAATACACTGCCCCGTTTTACCAGCTATGTTTACGTCCCATAGAATAGGTAGTGAACCTATTGCCATGCACTGAGCACGGATCCAGACTGCGAGTCACTACTAGAAATTCTAAATTAGAAAAATCCAATAGCACCCGACCCGGGAGTTGAACCCAGGACCTCTCGATCGTCAGTCGCGTTTGCAACCACTCGATCAACGCTGCAGTCACTGTGTAATTATGTGTTTATAATGAACTATTATCTGTATATTGATACGTGAAAACTTTGCACCCCTTTTTACGTAAATCGCGCGGACGGAGGAGTATGAAATGTGGCACACTTATAGTTTATACAGAGCAGGAGTGCAGAATGCTATTATTAAAAAATAAATTAATAAAAATACTTTAAATTAGCTACAAAAACGCAACGCACACTACTGCGCACACACAGATACCACACTATACAGACGTGTATCGACGGGTTCAATGTACAAAGAGGTTATAGTAACTACTTAATCATTTACGGTAAGTCTATCTTATCGATAAAACTAATTATGTGAGCTATGTTAAGTAATCATTGCGCAGGACGACTAATAATTTATTTACGGCGTTTACAAGAAAGACCTATACCTACACCAAAACTAACCCATATTAGCCAATGTGCTTCAAATAAACTTTAATATATACAAATGAAACACTACACTATAAATAAGGGGGATGGTTGTCTTATTAAAATGATTATAGATTAAAATATTTAACACTTAGCTACAAAGTCTGATTAATATCATTTGACTATAGTGTCACAACATGTCAAGCATATGTACCTACTCTTTCGTGTATGGTTAAAGTTTGTGGTCTAATTGATAATAGATTAATTTTGTTTGGCTATAATATTTAATGTACCAATGTGCAATATATTTACAAAATTAAATACCTTTAATTGAAATAAATAAACCATTTATTATTTACGTTCCCATTATCAATGTTAGACTTGAGACGTCAATAAGACATTAATAATAATTATTATTGTCAGTAAGCAGCACAGAGGAATGATTTATATAAGCGTAGACGACAATAGAACCTGGACAACGTTCAAACAATTTTTTTCATGATACGATCGAATTTCGATCGCTACTGGGCCATTAGTTATTATAAAAGTACAGGAAAAGCAGAATATTTTATCGTTATTATTCAATTACTCCATCATTACAGACTTTATAATAATGTATTGAGATAATAACAGTTCATAGTAAGGATAAAAATAGAAATAGTATAATATTCAATATTAATAAAAAAATTATGTATTATTTTAGATTTACTAGGACCAGTAAGTGTAGATACTTTTTACATAATTTATATTAGAGCGTTACTTGACAAGTTCACCATCTACCCAAAATTACATATATGCGTTTTAATTGCGTTTGCTATTTTTACCTCTATAAAATTCCCGAAAGCCTAATACATATATAAGATATAGTTTTTTATACTTTGAATTTGCTTAACCATCGGCTGTTGCTGAGCGCATTGAAAATAGGTCATGACAACCTGCGTAAAAGGGTCTCGTAATACGGCCATCAGTTTGACGGCGGTAGTCACCCAGCTCGAACGAATACAAAGAGCTGATGACAACGGAAATATACGTACCTATATGTATAGGTTTACCTATATTTCAATGTTAAAATAATAGCAAAAATTTTTTAAGTCATTTGAATATAAACAAAAGTGTTCCGCGACTAGACGTGTATAACTCGCGTACGGCACCGCGCTACGCTCAGCTTCGTTACTCTCGGAACTTTGCATTAGTTGTAACTCAATGCCGCTGGAAACTTTTGACATCATCTCCATTCAACTAGAAATTGATCATGAGCATGAAATAGTTTGGATTTCTATAGATTCGCTTTCAAATTCGGAAATAGAAATCGTCAAGTGTCGAAGTGAAACTAATTTGAATATGTGTGTGAAAAACATTAAACATTTTATTCCAATGTTTCGCTTCCTTATATAGGAAAATAAACTGTGATTACCCAACCAGATAAAAGAACTTTTGCCTGACCGACTGACGCAAGCACTTATCCTCTGGCAGATAATAATGGTAAGTAATTAATGTTTAATAAATAATGCGCGGGTAGCAATTTTTTTTTATGTATTCAAATACTACATTTTCTTCACAGACACAAGTAATATAAAAAAAGTACTCAGGTACGTTTTCCTGTGAATTCTGAAAAACTACGTTTCACCGAAGGTAATTAATTGTACAAAAGAGATATATATTATATATATAGAATAAAGATTGTTATTATTATTATTATTTATTATTATTAGACATGATATTAAAATCCTATTGTAACTATGACTATAAACAAATTATGCATATTTTTACTACAGACGCAACGTATACAATTTATAACTATGTAATTGAATTGCATAGCAGCAGTGATAGAAAGAAAAGCAGTGATAGCCTAGTGGTTAAGAATTCAGCCTCTCATTCCGGGAATGCTCGGTTCAAATCCATGGCGCGCCATTAAATATCACTTGCTAACGGCGAAGGAAAACATCGCGAGAAAACCTGCATAACGTAGAATGAATAAAAAAAAATTCTTAGGTGTGTGAAGTCTGCCTACCCACATTTGGCCAGCGTGGCAGACGACGGCTTTAACCGTCTCAATATGAAGGGAGACCCATATTCTAACAGCGGAATGATAAATGGGTCGATTATTATTTTATATTTTTGATTGAATTGACAATTTTGTAACTTTGTAAAACTGTACAAGAATGGCTTGCTATTAAAACGATTAATGCTCGAAAGTTATAAGTTTGTTACAGCAGGTACATATTATTATGAAATACGTAATTAATAAATAATGGGTTTTAAGCTCTATTAGCGATAGTTATAGTTATACAGTAAGCTATTAGAGTAAAAGTATGGTTTGCATATGGAAGTGAAAATATTGACGGCAACTCTTAAACAGTAATAAAATATTTTGGGAAAAATATAGGTATGTATGTAGGCAATGAAATATTCTTAGTTTTATGAATTCTTGTTTTTATATTTGATGAATAATTTTGTTGTCCGCTTATTCGATAAAACATGACATCAATTCAGACTTATTCGATAAAACATGACGTCAATCCCGACTGCCTCTTTGAGCGACCGGTTGTAAGCTTGGTCGCTGAACGAAAGTTCTTGGGTTCGATCCTCGGTTCAGATGCCATTGGGTTTTTCTAATTGGCAATAGATTTACCCCCTACTCCATGATGGGATGGATAAGATAAATAACGAACTAATCAGTAAATTACAAGAAGTACGCGCTTATTTATAATGCACACGCTTAAAGAAATAATTCAGGCGCTTCAAAAACCGACGGGCGCGAGAGCGCGGCCGCGGCGTCTGAACCGCCCGCGCCGCGCGGCCGCGAGCGCTCATTGAAAGTGCCACGGATCGGAAGTTGAGCACTTCTGTTACTTACTTGCAGTTAAAACATTATGAAGTCTTTGTTTCCCTGTTATGAAAACTGCATAATAAGTATAATAAATGCATTTGATTTAAAAAAATATTGATTTTCCATGCTAAGGAAATGATAGTTTATTGGCCATAACAGTGTAACAAAAACTTTAATATAACACTAAATATATAAAAGTATGTAGAAAATTTAAAAAACAAATTGAGTTTTTGCGGAGAATGCATAATATTAGGTCCTTACCTAAGAAATTAGCGATATGATGAACTGGCCACTTTCACGCAACTAGGTTTGGTTTGGTATTCCAAATTCAAATAAATTTCAAATTAAGACTCGTATATTTGTGTTTCGAATTTCGTCATTTATTTAATTTTTCTTTGACTTCGTTCTGTTCACAAGATGGAAAACTTGAAATACCGCGTTATTTACGAATATGAGTCAAACGCGGCACCAACGCTGCAGGAACAGCTCATAGGATTAATAAAGGATGATGTGTATGGGGAAGCTACTGTAAAAGAAAGTACAGTACGCTTTTAGTTCCAACTTTTTCGTTCTGGAAATGTTGACCATCAGAACCAACCCCGTGGTCGGCCGGAGACCCTTGTTGACAATGAAGAGTTAAAGGTGATCGTGGAAATCGATTCATCCCAGACCACTTCAGAGCTAACGGCAGGCTTCGTTGTGAGGGACAAACAATTTTAATTTACTTAAAACATATTGGAAAAGTGAAAAAGCTCGATAAGCGGTTACCGCATGATTTAAGTTAAGCGCACCAACAAACACGCGTTGAGTGCTGCGTCACGTTACTCAACCGTCACGATAACGAGGAAATTTTGAATTGTATCGTTACTTGTGACGAAAAGTGGATCCTCTACGACAATCGGAAACGCTCATCACAACGATTGAACCCAGGTATATCACCCAGAAAAAGGCAATCTATTACTGTTGTCATACACTACAGCTTCCTAAGATCTGGCCAGAGGATTACTGCAGAAGCATACTGTCGGTAATTGGAAATCATGATGGAAAAGCTAGCCGTTAAACAATCGAGACTGGTCAATTGCTCCAGCCCACTGCTGTTTCACGATTACGCTAGACAACATACTTCAAGACAGACGATTGCTAAGCTGCGAGCTAATGCTAAGATTGCGGCGATTCTTAAGATTGAGGAGCTGCGGTTGGAATGTCTCCGACACTCACTTTACTCCCCGGACCTTGCTACAACAGATTATAATATTTTTCAGCATTTGGACAATTTCTTACCAGGGAAAAAAAATTAACTCCGATGGGGCGGTCCTAATCGCCATAAAAAAATTTGTTGGTTCTCGCTCCCACGGTTTCTTCAACAAAGGAATCAATGAACTATCTATGAAATGGCGAAAGTGCATAGATAGTAATGGTATATATTTAGATTGATTAAGTATATTATGTCATAATTTTTTCCGTTTCATTCTCACCGTATAAAACGTTAATTTCCAAGGACGGTAAGGACCCATATTTTAAGTTTTTGGAATCAACCAGCGCTCTTAGATTTCTGTAATATAAAGTAATTGTGATGTTTGGTTTCACAATTCGTAAAAAATATTTTAATAAGCTTGTGAGAGGGTGAAGGGGAGGTTCAGTCTTGGGATCGCTTGGACGTGGGTGGTTGTTCGATATGTGCTTGTGTGGGTTTAGGGGAAAGGGGTACGGTGGGCGGCAGCACAGGTATCGTGACGGTCCCTTTTAAGTTCATAGTTAGTCGTAACGGAGGAGCGAAACGGTGCTGACGCGACCTAAGCACAGCTCTGGAAGTCATTTTAATTGGCAAGTGACAAGCAAATTTTCTTCCGAAGTGAATAGAAGTGCACGCAACTCGTCTCGTCTCCTCTAGTCTCGCTGGGCTATGTTCGCGGTAAGTATATTAAACTATTTACTTCGTGTGTATTTCGATTTTTTAAAATCATGCTCCAGGAAAATTAATTTTAAGAGGAAAATCGCGTTCGCCTATTTAATTTTTAAAATTTATTATAACAACAATTATATAAGAAATAATTATTTAAATAACTGTGCACATAATTTTCTGGCTATTATGTGATTTTCAAATTTATTGCGAGTGTTAACTGTTTTGAGTTTCAAAACTCAGTACAGTTAACTCGCGCAATACGGCACGCTTTAACACCTCGGAAAGTTTTCTTTCAATGAAATATTGTTTCTATACTGTTACAATTTTTTTTTATAATTAGATATTATTGTTACAATTATTTATTACACTTTTTGGCAGTGATCTACCAAATTTTAATGTTTTCCGAAGAAACTGTTTAGTAGTTATTTTCATTATTTACGTATTTGGATAAATTATTTTACCCTTATGAACTGATTTCAACTATTCTATAGTTTTGAACTAAAATGTATTTGCCAATTTTACAAAAATAATTGTTTGTTCTGAATTAGTTATGAAATTATCATTTAAAATACCAGAAAGTTAGTAACACGTCGTTTGAAATATAAAAAATGTTTTTACTAAAATTTTCATTTTTCGTAAAAGTTCACTTTAACATTATTTATGAGGTATTCGTGTGCATTAAACTAAAAACATTGATTGCGCTCATCTTACAATCAAAGACATGGTTCTTAAGATTTTAGGTACCAACAGTTTTTGAGTAAATAATTATTAAAGTGCGGAATTAACGAAATGGCTTAAAATTGCCAGCAAGGTGAATATATACTTACCATGTAATATTAAACAGAAAAATATAACTTTGAGTTCTCCATTTTGTTCTCATCCGTCTACAATCAACCAATTGATGCGTAGCTGGCATTGTAAACTTTGGCTTTGATATTTTTATTCTGAAAGGATTCCGTCAGTGCAAAAATATAACGTATTTACGAAGTTTGGATATAACTTGGTGGCGAGGGAAAGTTAGGACAAGTTAAAAACAAACAAAATGTTTAATTATAAACGATATGTCTAAACAATATCATGTAACTAAAGTTATCCAACAGTTGCAAAATCAGAAAATTGATGCAAACTTTAAAAAAAGCAACTAAAATTCTGCTAACTTCCGATCGGCAGCTCCAGAGTTTAAATCCCGGGTCAGGTTTTGTTGGATTTTTCTAATTTAGAATTTCTAGCTAATTAATAGCTTGGAGTCTGGAATTTTGCCCTGTGTATGGCAATAGGCTCACCAGCTATTCCATGGGACTTAAGCGTAACTGGTAAAACGTGGGAGTGTACTATAACACTCCTCTGCCTACCCCTTCGGGGATTACAGGCGTGATGTTACGTTTTCTTATATGAAGTAGTGAATTGATAAATCATTGACATGAGAATAAAACACAGATTTATTCTAGATATTCAGCATTGTTGGTTAATTTTTTTATTGTGCTTGTTGATGATAAATTAAGCAATCTATACTTATAATAAATCAGTAGAGAGGCCAATTTTGTACATGAAATAAATATATTTCCATAATAACTATCAGGGGGTGATTACAGATCGATACTGATGCCAAAAATGCAATCAGTAAAATTTTTGTCTGTCTGTCCGTATAACCGTTATAACCGTTTTAGAAACAAAAACTACTCGACGGATTTTAACGAGACTTGGTACAATTATTTTTCATACTCCTGAGCTGGTTATAGTATACTTTTCATCACACTACAATCAAATGGAAGAGAGCAGTGAAGGGAAATGTTGGGAACCAGGACCTCCCGATCGGCAGTCGCGCTTGCAA
>DWME01010188.1:0-10384 GCA_018244795.1 Parelbella ahira ahira
ATTCTAAATAGAAAGCGCAACTAAAACTGTAGAGACATAAAGTCTGTATTTTATCGCATTCTTCGTTTTAAGTTACCAGTGTAGTGTAGTAAGTTGCTTATTTTAGCCTTTACGTGATTTTATTTAAGCGCAACATCACGCCTATAATCTAAATAATATATTTGGTAAAGACATGTGAGTTTTCTAATCGGTATCTGCTACCACTAGGTTCAATATTTATAATGTTAATAATATCATCGCTTATGCTCTGTTATGGGTCAGACAGAAAGCATTGAATGTATGAATTGTATGGATAACATTAAATTAGTACATCAAATAAAATCACATTCGACTGCCAATCGGGAGGTCCTGGGTTCAAATCCCGGGTCGGGTGCTATTAGATTTTTTAAATTTACAATTTCTAGTAGAAACACGAAGTCTGGAATTGTGTCCGGTATATGGCAATAGGCACACCGCCTATTCCATGGGACTTAAACGTACCTGGTAAAACGTGGGACTGTACTACAATCCTCTGTCTACCCTTCCGGGGATTATAGACGTGATGTTACGTTTTTTTAACGCTTACATTTTTTCTGAAGAGGTTTCAGCCATGATTTGATCCCAGGACTACCGGAGAGGCAACCTGAATCCTAATAACGGCTATTACTAATTACTATCTAAGCAATTTCATAACAAAAATATTATATAGTCAATAAATGTATATTTATGTACAAGATGGTTGGCTGTTAAAATACGTCAAAGTGCCGCAATAGTTCACATTCATTTAGGATTTGTTTTTAGTTCTACGACGTTTAATGTTCATGACAAATGGAAACACGTAACAACAGACGCAATAGTGTTACGCACGCCCCAGTTTATAGCCCCTTTGTTATTCCAAATATAAACAAAATAAATATGTTTCCATGTAAATATAACAACAATTAACATGTTACTGTAAAATATGTTTATTGTTTACGTTGTGTTTCTTGTTATGTGTTTACTACTTCGGGCAACTAATACGAGGGTTTTATCTGCCGCGGTTCATATGTAAATTGTTGTGTTAAGTCCCGAATAAATCTCAAGGCCGAAGGAATCTGGGCATTAGAAATTTTCAGTGATTTCTTGAGTTTGCTTCGTCCTCTAATGATTAGAAACAAATTCCTCTTATAATTAAAAACAGAGATTAAAATATTATTTATTCATACAAATGTATATTTTTTTAAAGTTTACTACGTGACAAAGTTGGCACGAACTAAGTTGCTCTACGGCTTGGAGTTTCTTAACACGGGCTGTTTCATCATAGGTTCGTAACCGACCAGATTGTATCTAACGGAGGCTTTTAACAGTCTTGAAGGCTTTTAATAACTGTTGGCAACTTATATCTACCATTTGCCAACTAAACAGGCCCCTTAAAGTTCTGTATTCCTGTCCGATGTTTCTGAATTCTGTCAATCTAAACCAAAGCTGGGTATTTGCAGCGCAACATATTTCAGACAAAGGTTTACAATTACACTTAAGTGTAGACTTGGAGAGGGATTTGTCCAGCAGTGAATGGGAGTAGGCTCATGATGATGATGATAACGATAGACTTCCTGCCTTTTACCTATTTATTGTACAATTTTCAACACTCAATTAAGCCATATTAGTATATGGCATTAAAGCATGTTCCTTGGAGCTCTTCAAGGAAGGTACAAAAAGGGAGCTCGTTTAAACAACAGCTCATTGGCCATTTCTCAAGTCTCACCAACTATTAGATCGCCTATCTAACTGTTGCTAAGCTAATGATAACAAATAACACTAACCGAACGCGTTGATTAAATAACGTAACATCACGCCTGTAATTACCTAAGGGGTAGGCCGAGGGGTGTAGTACACTCCCATATTTCACCAGTCATGTTTAAGTCCCATGGTGGTGAGCCTATTGCCATACGACGGGCACAGATCCAGACTCTGAGTCACTACTAAAAAATGGAAATTAGAATAATCCAATAGTACCCGACCCGGGATGTTAACCCAGAACCTCCCGATCGGTAGTCGCGCTTGCAACCGCTCGACCAACGAAGCAGTCTTTAAAATTGATAAAAAATAAACTATAATTATGTCAGTATAAATTGTGACGTAAGGAACATCACAAAAATACTTTTGTGGCATATATTTCCCTGTACCAAATATAAAAGTATTGAATTAATTCATATATATTTTTACTTGGAAATAAGAAGTACCTACAAAATGTTTAATAATAATCTTTTCTTCAAGACCCCTACTATGTATGCAAAGGAAAACCGCAGCAAAATTCATTGTGGATTATTTAAAGGCATACATATTTTGTTGCCGCATATTTTAAGCAGGCTCGCTACCGAACTTGACGGGCCCACTCTTTGTGCCGTGATTTTGCCGCGGTTGAGGTACAATAATTGTGTTATCCGCAAAAATATTTATGTTTACGTTGAAACCAGAAGCACCAGCTACCTTGTAGCTGCATTGCAGCCGTACCGACATAATTAAAGACAGTTAAGAGTACTTTCATAATTGGCGTGAATGCTACACAGAATAGTACTAACGAAGCTCGTGTGACGTCGCGCCGGTGCTCGACGTCTGGCTATGTCTAAAATTGAACAAGTTTTCACACGGCTTTCCTTTGAAAATGTTGAATGAGTTACTAAGAAAATGTTCCAAATAAATTATTACATGTACTTGACGTTACTCGATATACGAGTAAAGGAATTTATGCCGTCACAGCGCAGGTGCGAAGATAATATAAAGATTACGTCTATTTGTAAGGCAAAGGGAACGGGGGTGGAATTTTAATAGTGTTGTAAAAACAGAAACATAACATATTGAGGCAAGATTTTAAAAGTGTAAGAGGAAGTTGCGAGAAAAAAAATCTCACTTTTATTCTGAATATCAAGCCGGTTTTCACAGTGATAAGATTGATCACGTGTCACGTATCACATGTCACGTGCCAAAGAATTTGTCACGTGTTTTTTGCGTTACTGCTGTGGCTACGTAGCTGCCGTTACTCTTACTCGTGTGATATAAGAGTATCATGTCGGCGCCATTAGATTTAGCGTAAGTTAAATCACTTCTTTTATTAACCCACTCAGTCCAGCCAAAGCTTGCGATTCCAGGCAAGTCACAGCTTGAAGTTTATTACCGCCTTTTGTTGAGTGGTTGCAAGCGCCACTGATGATCGAGAGGGCTTGGGGTTCGATATTCGGATAAGGTACCATCGGTTATTTTTTAATTGAAATTCCTAGTAGTAGCTCGGAGTTTGGATATCTGCTAGGTAAATGTCTAACCACCTATTCCACGATGGAACATAAAACATACCAGGTTCATCGCTATTGTCGCCAACATTGTCAAACGCTTGCTATCAAGGCATAGCGTCACCATCTAGGTTGAGAATCCTGGCATCTGTCCAATGTACAGTGGTGTTGCTATTCACAAAAAATGGATACTATGAAATGGATACTATACGATACAGTTGGGATATGACTCTTTATAAACCTAACACCACCTAATGCGCGAGAATTGAAGTCTACAATATATATTTTACAATATTAAGAACTCTCGCTTTTAACAACTAATCATCTATGTTCCTAAGCTTGATGGTATTTTTTTAAATGTCGAAATAGGCTCGCGTTTGGCTTCAACCCCACCTGATGGGAAGCGAGATGCAGCCTATGATGTAGCGAGCTCGCCTAAAAAGTGCCTATTCAATCTTCTTTTGAACAATTCCAGTTATCTTGCTAATCCTAGATAAAAGTGTACTTGTATGTAATTTATTATCAATGGTCAGAAATTCCCCGTAGCAATTGTATGAGAATGTGAACACTGAACATTTACGACCGGTAACCAATTGAAGAAATTGGTATTCTTGAGAAGCACGTGGGCGATATTCCAAGTAATCTCTTAAAGTAGGTCCTTGTGTATTTGCATATTGGATGCTGTTCTAATAAATAAGAGATGCACCAAGAGCAGCAACGGTTTTCGAAAGGTGTATTTGTTAGACTGAGACAACGGTTGGGTTTGGATTGCAATTTCACGGGTTACGGTAACGTCTCACCGACAACGGAGATGTCACAAAGATGAAAATAGAATCGTATGGCTAAATGCAAAGAAGTTATCAGTAAGTAATAACAATTAGTATCTATATATAGATTCTTCTCATATTAGCATGTAGGTAATCATGCACTTCAAATAGAAAGGAATCATTGCACGTTTGAAGTACATATAGATTAGTGGACAAATTCTGTTGAATTTCACTACTCATAATTGTAATGTTTTAACAAGTAATTAATTATTAGTAGTTATTAAAAATGCTAGATTAATTAAAGATTTTTTTCACAAAATGGCGACACTAAAGAAATAAGAGAAATAGAAGTATCACAGTAGGTATAGGTACCATTGTGTCAGTGTTGTTGATTTTTCACCAACAGATGGCACCACTTAAAAGTTGTAAACATCCTATTTTTACAAGATTTCATTTAGCCTTGTACCAAACACTGAGCTGGTCAATTAAAAAATAAATTATGCGTTGAGTTTGATTTTAGGTAACTCTTAGGCATGTTTTTCATATAAGAATCCTTTAAAACTGTAAGTGAAACTGAACTGGGAAAAATGTATTGTGCAAATCAATTTATTAGTTAATAGTATCTGATAATACTAGTATTATTGTGTTACATTCGCTGGCGATACAACAATAAACTTAAGATACAAGTTTCGTTTTCCCATCTTCAAGTATTCTGAGTTTCCAACTTTACCGACGAGTGCCTTCTGGAATCTAGATTTATACATATTACTCGGAGTGAGAATACATTTTTAAACGCTACGTCCAAATCCATTACAATTTATAGACGCAAGATACGAATATACATAATATATGATATGCAAATTTAATGTGATGTGAAGCAAACATATGTATTCGAAAAGTTGTGTTTGCTAAGGAAGTATTTCTTACATCTACTCGTATTTCTGTCACAAAGCTACCATGTCTTACTAAAGGCATTAGGTATGCATATAAACGAACACTATAACAACATCATCATCATCATCATCATCATCAGCCTATCTCAGTCCATTTCTGGATATAGGCCTCGGTCAATGAGCGCCATCGCGCCCTATCTTCGGCATGTTGCATCCAGCATCTACCTGCAGCCTTTCGCATGCATGGCAAAATGGTTCAGAAATTAGGCAACCTGTACGGAGGTAAAAGCTAGAATTGCTCGCAATTAATCATATTTTATGAACTTCTTTTTATTAATAGAATTAAATATCATAAATGTTAAGTGAGTTAAACGAAACAATTCTAATATTACCACTGTGAATGCAATTAGGTCAAGCGATGCGGAACATCGAAATGATAAATAAAAAACGAAATGTATTATTGCAAGTGAAAAACACAACTCTTCAAATCAACTATAAACCGAATTGTCAACAGCAAGCGCATCGACTAATCGCCTCCAACGAACTTGACTTGCATTAAAAAACCATTAGCTAAAGCGCATAAATATAAGCAAAGATATTTATTTTGCATTCCGGAGAAAATCGTTGGTTCCGTGCAGCGAATCGCTTTTGTAATTAAGATTAAGGGCCTGACGTGATGTAATATACAACGTTAAACGTAACATCACGTCTGTAATCCCCGAAGGGGTAGGCAGATGAATGTAGTACATCCCCACGTTTTACCAGTTACCATTAAGTCCCACAATGGAATAGGTGGTGAGCCTATTGCCATACACCGGGCACAGATCCGAGTCACTACTAGAAATTCTAAATTAGAAAAATCCAATAGTACCCGAGCCGGGTTTTCAACCCAGGACCTCCCGATCGGCAGTGGCGCTTGCAACCACTCGACCAACGAGGCAGTCAACAGTATAATATACAATATCGATTATATTCTCTCTATGCTGTGATTCACTATTATAGGTAGATTCTGAATTCTGTTTCGGCACCGAATTGTCTGTTTTCGTACTTACCTCAAGACATGACAACCTATTAAGTTTTTTCTCTAATTACTTCCTTGTTTGGTAAAGTGATATGAGTAAATTTTGTGGCTTTATTTTTTGTGACTTCCAAGTGTCATTTCCAAGATTGCGCGAACACGGGTCTATTATAAGATTAGTTTTTTAGGATATTCTCTTAGCTGTATGACTATATTATGTTTTAATATTATTGCTATACATAATTTAAACTTATATATGGAACAAAATTGGCAACATGGCCAGTATTTTTCATTTCCCTTCTGGGACAGCAGGTTTAAATGTACACAAGAACAATGATGCTTTCAACTGCTGCTGTTTCCTGGTTGGGTTAAAACGGATGCTCCCCCTTTTTGCCAATAAATCACGGTGGTTACCCACAACGTCCCCCATCGGCATCAGAGGCCTTTTTATATATCTACATACATTAAAAGTCCATTAGCGCAGTTGCATAAATCATACACAAAGACATGCGAAACGCTTTAATACTGAACAAATTTAATCTAACTTTTGAACGAATAACTCTACTAGCAGACTTTGAGAAGCAATCTTCTATTAAAATACATAGAAGTATTTTATATAGAATGTCATTGAATGCATGTGACGTAACTGGTGAAATGCGGGAATGTACTGCACTCCTCTGCGTACCTCTTAGGGGATTACAGGGGTGATATTACGTTTATGTCATTGAATGCATATGACACCATTGTTATTGTCCAAAGAATAGTGAAACTAAACATAAGTAAGATGAGAAAGAACTCGTAATAACCATAGACAGATGTAACGATGATGTGATTATCAATCAATACATATAATAAAATTGTAAATGGCAAATATATCTAAAAATTCGTAATGGGGTGCCTTTATATACGCAAGAGAACCCAAAACAATGTTTTTTCATTTTGTCTGTTTGTCTGTATGTCTATATGTTTGTGCACGCCAATCTCAGAAATGGCTGATCCGATTTGAATGTAGTTTTCAAGGTTATACTGTGATGGGCTTAACATTTAGTCTTTTTTTTTCATTTAAATCTGTTAACTAACAAAGAAGTTATGTCAATTAATTTTTCAACACTTACGAAATCTACGCGCACGTAGTCGCGGGCACAGCTAGTCTAACAATAAATATTGAACCCGTAGACCCATAAACCTATTAAAACAGAGATAATACAGAAACAATCGAAAAATTGCTCCACAATTGATTAAGTGGCAGTTCCAATTAGGGCCGCTGATTAAAGTCCTCCATCTGATCGTAGTTCGTTGGGAGACAACACGCCGCCCTATCATTTGTCATAGTATGAAAAGGCGGATTCGACCTAGTGACATTGTGGTTCCAATTACAAAATATATATATTACTAAAATGTTTGGTCCCTTATAACATATCAAAAACAAATTTTGTGTCAAACAATTGATCTGATATAGTTCAACAAATTTTAATTATTAGAAACACTATTTCTTGGTGTTCATTAGTAAATAATTTTTTTTATTTATTTCACCTCATTTTAATGACTGGATCGCCCTTTTTGGTGTTCTTTGGTACCAGTGCTACAAATATGACTTAAAAACTATCGCCCATTTAATATACTTAGAATTTAGGAATGGGCGATTGCTAATAAAAAATTGGACTCCTGGTTACTCCTCAGACATCAAATGATCGTATCCAATGTATAGAATATGTAGTTTTAATAACAATCTTCAACCGGACATAATATTTTTTTAAGCACTTCACTGTAGAAACATGTATAGATCTAGCACCAAGCACTAATAAATGTGTAATGATTTTTTCGAAGAAAGAATTAAAAAAAGTGACGTATATTAAGTTATGAAAAACATATCAAGTCTGTCAAGGATGAGAAGATGAGAAGGTCCTTATGAGACTTATATAAAATTCCGACTACGCTTTGTAACACATATTTTGTTTTAACAGAGATGGATAAATAAAAGACCAACAATGTTCCTATCCGCTTCGTTTTGGATGTCACTTCAACCTGAACCGACGCTAATAAGAGATGATTTTCACCAAAGTAACTTTTAGTTCTACTAACGTGTCCGAACTTCCTCACCACTCCAGATACTCATAGAAGTTTTCGTCAAAGTAACTCTCGAAGTCGTCACTCGTCATGTCGAAACTTTTCCGCAAGTTGCGACTGAGTCCATCATTAAGACTTGTATCCATTACCATAATTATTTGATTAGGTCGTTCGACGTTGCGGTGGAAGCTGTCTGGGATGTGTTACCTGGAACAAAAAATGTGTGTGTTAGCATTTAGTCAAGTTGTTTTTAACATTTAGTTAAAATATTGTTTTAATATTTAGTCCAAGTGTGTGTTTATAACTTTCAGTTACAATGTGCTTTTTAATATATAGTCACAATATCGTTTTCAATATTTAGTCAATATGTGTGTTTATTTCGTTTAGTTACGATGTAGTTTTTAATATTTAATCAAAATATGGTTTTAAATATTTAGTCACTCTGTATGTTATTTTTTATACGTTTATATCGTTTCGTTAAGATGTAATTATTAATATTTAGTTAAAATATAGTATTTAATATTTAGTCAAAGTACGTGTTTATATCATTTAGTTAAGATGTAGTTTTTAAATGACTAAATATGATATTTAACATGTAGTCAAACCGTGTGTAATTAATATTCAGTCCTAAAATGTTGCGATCTACATTGTCGAGAGAAATTAATTTCTACGCCAAAACAACGATGGTGTAGATACAATGTAACCTGACAGCCGCTCGTCTCTTGACAAAGTTTAAGAGCAGACGATGAAAAGTTATTAGGAGGCACTTACAATTTAATACCCAATCATTAATGGAAGGCAAGAGTTGGCCCAAGAACATTGCATAAATATAAAGTAACCTGTAAGGGAACTTTTTATAGTCGAACTTTAATATTACATAAATAATTCAAAAAAGTAAATATTAAATTAATAAAATTTTTAAGAACGCAACAGACTATTTTCTTCTCAGTTTAACATCCCAACATATAGTTTACTGCACGTGTTCTATGCTCCTTCAATATTACGTAAATTATGTATTATGTTAGTACCTACAAACATTTAAGATTAGGGAAAAAAATATCAACATTTTTCTTAACATATATGTAAGTACTTAAATTACAAAATTTTTACGTTTTTTCGTCACTCGTCAGTGTTTCGTGGCAGTCATTAAGTCACAGTTACAATGGATGTACCATTGTTTAAATATGAGATGGATCTCATTTGAAACCGGTAAAAAATTACTGTATTTTGTAATTCTAAAATTGTAAAAGGAAACTAGCCTTAGTTACTCCTTATTACATCAGCTATCTGCAAGTGGACGCCCCGTCAAAATCGGTAGAGCCGTTGCAAAGATTAGCCGAAACAGACAGACAGACAAAAATGGTTAAAAAAATGTTATTTTGGTATATGTACCGTGTACCTATACATACATATGCGTTTAGTAAAAAGCGGTTATTTTAATATTACAAAGAGACAATCCAATTTTATTTATTTGTATAGATTATTAACGAAGACTATGAACTTTCTAAGTTAATATTCTCAATAGAACAAAAATATATTCTGACTATTTATCTATTTACTCTTAATTGCACACCATATACAGTCATAATAAAGGGCGAATTTAATGCCTAGTGGCATTCTCCACCGGTCAACCCTGGGAGAATAGTGTCTACTCAGAAAAAAATTTAGAAAAAAAAGATATACTTAATAGTGACAATAATTATATTCATATTTTTATAAATTCTTTTGCAAATATACAGAAATAACGGATCCATTTTATACACCGTGTTTTTGTACACGTTCAGCGATGTAGATGGGCCGTGTACCCTTTCATTACCATACAACCTTTAGTTCGTGAACAGATGACAAGAACGAAAGGGCCGGACAAACAGCTCTTTAAACCAATAGGCGGGGCCTTTCCAACTTTACGAATAAATCTACATATAGAAGTTAATTATAGGTTTCACGAGCCCTTTATCATTACATGTTAATTAAATGTTATTTTGAGAAAGAAAGGTAGGCATGTCGTGTTTTAATGATGCTGTTTTAATACTTTATTTATAATAACATTTAAAAAATTGTGCAATAATGACATTTGAGTGCAACAATAAATTTAGGTATTAATTTAGACACGTTGTCTACTTTGAACTGAGAGGTCGATATGTGTAAAGTAATATAATAGGAAAAAAAAGGAAAAAACATATCAAAAGATTGATGAATGTGGAAAAAGCACGGCAGGTATATAAGGGATAGGAATATTTGGCACTCCGCGCTCTCTGCCTACCCAGTAAGGGACCTGGCGTAAAAATATGTATGTATTAAAAATATCAAAAATGTTGTTGTATGTTGTATTGTATTAATATAGCGCTCAATCAAAGCTAGAGACTTTACATAGTGGTCTCCAGTGCGATCAAT